>CABEEJ010001710.1:0-18042 GCA_901482245.1 Timema douglasi
AGTAGTTTCGGAGCCTATTCATTACAAACAAACAAACAAACAAAAAATCAAACCTTTCCTCTTTATAATATTAGTATGAAAACAAAAAGAGTCAACAAATTTTTTTCAAGTTAAAAAAAAGTAAAAAGTAAAAGATGTTAAGGATAAAAACACAATGACGTAATTGTCTGAATATTTTAAAATACAGTAGTTTTTTAGTTATTTAAAAAAATTCACCCCTATAAATATCTATATCTATATATAGTGTCTAGATTTGAAATGGGCATGTGTAGTATTCTCCATAGTTTTCTCAGATGAGGAGGGGGAGGGAGCAAAATGTGAGTATGGCACACGCAAAGCGTTTGCCTCAGACTGGCCCTAATAACCTATTGCATTGTATAGTTCGTCAAGGTAAGAATACTACTTTTTAGGGTAAATGGTATGTACCAGTTGATAATCAAGCTTATTTTAAAGTGTTCCTAATTAAGAACATTTAAAGATCAAATATTTTAAAAAGGATAAACGGAATGTATCCAAACATGAATGAAAGCTAAACCAAAATTAATTTCTTTCATTATTTTTCTTGTTATTTAAAACGTAATTATGATAGTTTACTTTACTCAGACTGATTAAAAATAATGAGAACGTTTAAAAGGATTGGTAGTTCATTAGAGACTCGTTGAGATCCACATAAGACTTTCATAAACCCAAATATAAGTTTAAAAAACAGATATTCAAATAAATATCTCAATTCAAATTTCAAAGACTTTCTATTCAGAAAGATTTTTTCTTTCTTTTTTCCTTTGAAGCAAGGTATAAATTTATAGAAAAAATGTGAGTCATGCCATAATATATATTAATAGTTGGCCTATCTCTCCTTAATATACCCAGGAGAATTATCTTCAAAACTCGTTTGGTGGATTAAAGAGAATAGAATTAGAATTAATTGATAAAGTAATTGAGGCAATTATAATCAAGCACTTATAGCTTTGAATGGATTTAATATAAAAAATATATGCTATAATAAGCAAATTACCTTTTTAACCGTATAGATGCATAGAAAATAGAAATTATGTATTAAAATGTTTGAAATATACAGTTGTTTTATAAATTATTTTAATTTGAAAAATGTAATACTTCCTTGGCCGGAATATAGTTTAATCTGGATGTTTCTCAATAAGCATCACAGAGAAAAATTAATACATAAGCCTTGTTTTCAAATACAAAATTAATTTGATAATATTTTTTAAACTGAAAGTACACATTAGTGTAAAATAATGCTTTATTTATTAAATCACGTTTAGATGTAGCATCACAGTATTTTAAGTAATAATATAGACCTATAATACAGATACCAAAAATTCTGGAAGTTAACTTTATTCTGGTATTCTCTCTATTAAACTTTTTTTTTTCATTTTACTAACAGTAGCACTATTCCTAACAAAAATTCGTTTTCAAATTAACTTTTTTTTTTCAAAAATATGAAACAAAATATTTGAAAAAGTACAAGAATAATAAACTGTAGCTGAAACTGGTTTTAATTTTTTTTTTAAACATGGTTGAAAAATCGTCTGACATAAAAACATTCCTCAGATCCCTTGGTACAAGAGCAGAGGACACCGCAAGAAGGTTAAGGACTCACATCTGTATATGAGAATTCCTCAGAGTCCTTATCCACGCACTCACAACTCGGTGCGGAGGAGTCACGGTAATGGCGAAGTAATGGATCGCACAAAACTGACAAGAGACAAATTGGACAGACGAGAGAACCCGAGAGAAGGCAGCGATAAAGTGAGAACAAGAAACAGTAAGAGGGGGCGTCGTAGGTGGAGAGAAGACAGAAAATGAAGGAAACGTGATGAGAAGAAGAATGGTAGGATGGTGTCGCAAGCCACTTGGAAATAGCGAATGACAAATTGAATGAAGGTGTGCATAGGCTGCGATAAACTTTGGACACGAGAGGTAAAAGGAGAGGAAGCTAATAGAAATCAAAGTAATAGAGGGCGGGAAGAGAAAAGGGAAAGGAGGGGTGGGGGTGGGGGAAATACATCATTGGGAAGTTGAGAAACGAAAGATAGATTGAGTGTGGGTTTTGTATAACGACAGCGATAAACGAAATAAATGAATGAGATGTGAGAAAGCAAGCGAAATTTTCTAATAGAAAACTGATAAGTAAAATAATCCGGGCAAATATTTAAATTTTTGTTTTGTACTCAGAGATAATAATATATATACATAAAAACAGTATTTATAATATTGTGATTAATTTGGTAGTGGCGTATGATACAAACTAGTGTTAAACACGATAAAAAAAATGGGTAACGTTTATTCTATTATTCTATTTACAAGCGTGGGCAAGCTCAAGGTTTTCATGTCAAACTGAAATGGAATTAACGTTTTGTGTTTATTAGGACCTTTTATTTAATGTACAGTCAATATTAAAAAGAAATATACAATATTATTTCTCCTCAAAGGTGTTCAAAATTATATATTTCCATTCACTCTTCATATCTCATAGATCAGTGGTATTCAAGCTGGGGTACGCGTAGCCCCGGGGGTACATAGAGACATCTTTGAGCTAAGTAGAAATATATAAACATATATATATGTTTATATATTTCTCATTCAAAACCTTTGATTCAATGCATTATTTCAGATGTTATTTATATTATATGTTTATTATTATAGTATGTAAATATATGCACCAAAATCCTTGGGAGTATAAAGTTGAATAGAAGTTATAACTGAGGGTACTTATTTCTATATTGTATTAGGAGATCGAAAATTAATTGCTGCACTTACAAAGGTATTCCACCTATCCCTATCTTGAGCTAGCTCTATCCAGTCCATCTCAGTACACCCTATTCCTATATAAATCTAGTTCTATCCAGTTCACCTCATTACACCCTATCACTGTCTTGAGCTAGTACTATCCAGTCCATCTCATTACACCCTACTCCTATATCAATCTAGTTCTATCCAGTCCATCTCATTACACCCTATCTCTGTCTTGAGCTAGTTCCATCCAGTTCACCTCATTACACCCTATCACTGTATTGAGCTAGTTCTACCCAGTCCTTCTCATTACACCCTACTCCTATATCAATCTAGTTTTATCCAGTTCATTTCACTACAACTTAGTCCTATATTCTGCGAGAGTGACGCCATAGATCATGCAACCACCATGTTTAGCTATCTTTGTTTTTGTACACTCCGTTTCCCTTAAAAGTACAAGTCTTACCTTGATGGACTACACAATCATGGTTAAACCATGAAAGGTAAGCGTGCTACCTTTTAGGGTAAAAAAAAACCTGTCTATGTCAGTTTGTGAATTGTTTAGTAAAATTTCTCCAAAATTTGTAAAAATCAAATATAATTGCATAATCATTTCGTAAATCCTACCTTTTTCTTAATGAAAAAGCACTTTTATTTCATTTGTCCCGATACTTTAAATCCCTTCCACCCTCATTGGTGGGTACGCTGACAAATACATAACTCTCATCTTGTCTTAAAAAGAGGTTGGGGCTTCAATCCCACCCTGGTGTTCTTGGGTGGTATTTTTTTCTAAAGGGTTTATTAACCACCTTGTACGCAAATGATGACTTAATTTATCTTATATTTACCTATCTCATTTCTTACCCGTTACTGTAAATATTCGGATACCCCAGACTAGAAGTAATTTAAAACAAATAATAGAAATAATTTTCCAAGTTTAGCAGATTTTCTTAATTAGTCGATTGCTATATAAATATATTTCATCCAGGTTGATCAATTTAATTTTTTTTTTCTTTAATTATATCAAAATTTCGTCACTAGGGAAGTAAAAACTTTCCAAAAAAATTAAGTTTGTGCTTAAAGATCGGAGCTGAAATTATGATATAAATAATTAATTATTGAACCACATTGAAATGTAAGGCGATATATATGATTATCAAAAAACCAGGCTGAGTAGTTAGCATTCGCTTCCTCACTGGCTAATTGTATTCTCTTTTTCTATAATGAGCTCGAGCCCACCTTCAAAGTATTATATTTCATCAACTTTATCTTCTTGCCCATGTTTTAGTGTTTGACAAGCCAAGTTACGTACACAAAGAAGATGTTTATCTCGATTATTTGTTTCCAAGTTTACTTATATCCAACCCTCCAAAATTGGTCAGACAACTAGGTCCATCATAATACAAAGTTTATCAAAACAAACACACCGTAGATTTGGACTAGCAATATAGAAATAAATAGAAAATGTGTCTGTCAGTTAAAATATTGATACTACTCAACTATCATACTATACACCAGTGGGTGACCTGGTGGTTTAGGGGTAAGGTGTCAGACTTCTGTGCTGAGCGTCCGGGGTTCAATCCTCGGTCCCGGCACAGATCTATCTGATTGGAAAACCCTTCCTTAACCTCTGACAAGACGTGCATTAATCACAACTTGTGAATGTGTGGAATGCCAGGACTCCCCCATGGTTCGGGTCCCACGTTAAACTGTAGGTCCTCCATTTCATCTCACAATCACCCTGTAATTACACATTAGTATAAGTACGTATAACACGAATGGGTAGTAAGACACGGTGCTAATAATAATAATAATAATAATAATAATAATATATACCAGTGGTATTCACGCTGGGTACGGGAGGAGACCATAATGCAGCACGTAAAATTTAAAAATAAATAAATCTGTTATCTCATGATAAATAATAAATTTTCAGGATTAGATCTAGAGTTAGACACAAGAGGCCTAATCGTAAGGCCATGTGATCTGAGAACTCCATCTTATTTTAGATGTAGATTGTATAATATTTAATGCTTGAATTATGTACCAACGGCGTTTGAAGAGAAATTATACCTGGGGGTATGCGAGCCAAAAAGGCTGAATACCACCGATATAGTAAATTACTAGAGCACATTAGTACAGCACCTCTATGACCATTACACAAAAACACTATTATTCTACCATATTTTAATGATCACCACTTTACACACACTACTGCAACAAATAAATTGAAATTAATGTAATTATTACAACCATTGATGTTTTGTTTGTTTTGCTACTCATACAGATTATACACATTTTAATTACAATATTAGATACAGGAATCAATCCCACATATGTGATTTGAAAATCTTTAAGCGAAAATCCACTTCAGTATGAGAGGGATAGCCAGTTAGGAAAGATTTTTCAGATTTTATAGCAACATTTTTGTTTTTGGCCAAAATAAATAAAATATTACTCCAATAGAAACATAGAGTTTAATTTTATTCACACGGTGATCTCAACATTTGTTGAATATAAACCAATAATGAACTCCTAGATTAAAAAGCAGAAATCTTCAACGTGTAAAGATGTAAGAACATAATAGTCTTAAATTATTTTCATCTATAATTTATTTATTTTTTGTCTTACTATTCATCACGTTAAATAAACTAGGGAGGGATAAGAGAGGTTGCATTTAGAAGAAGTGTATACACATTTACGTTGAAGGAGAAAGTAAAACCATTTCGTAAGATAAACCTCAGTAAACCCGACCGTTATTTTTACCTTGATCTTCCTGTGATCGGCAGTAAATTCTAACAAGAGAGTGACGCCTTAGGCCATACGGCCACCGAAGCAGGTAATTTAAGTATTAACAGTAAAATAATAATAAAATTATTGATTTTTCTTTATTTTATCGCAATTACTAATCGTTAGACTAAATTTATATTTAAAGAGCGTATTTATGTTTAATTGCAACAAACCCTTCTTGCCGGTTTTCGAGTATAAATATCCACATCTTCAGACAACTAGAATAGGTGGGCTTAACAATACGCCAGAAATAGTAATAACTAAATTGTATTCAGATTTTTAAAATGGAAACAATAGATTGATTTGATTAAAGTAACAAAATGAAGGAACTAGCAGTTGCGAAATAAGCTTACATCTCATTCTAATTAATTAAATAATTTGCATTTATAGAGGAAATAATACTTTACATGAAAGTAAATTTTTTTACGATTACGGCAGGTGACCTGGTGGTCAAGGGGTAAGGTGTCAGACTTCTATGCTGGTGGCCGGGGTTCAATCCTCGGTACTGGCAAAGATTTATCTGATTACCAAACCCTTCCTTCACCTCTGACAAGACATCTTGTGAATGTGAATAATGCCAGGCCTCCACCGTGGTTCGGATTCCACGTTAAACTGTAGGTCCTTCATTTCATCTCACAATCACCCTACCATTACACAATAGCGTAAGTGCGTATAACCCGAACGGGTAGTAAGACGCGGTGCTAATAATAATAATAATAATAATAATTTTACGATTACGGTTAGATATTTCAACATGCGGCCATTTTTGTATATTCTGTAGCTTCATATTTTGTGTCTAGAATATAAAATGATTTAAAAATGTCTTAAGACTTTTTTTCCTGTGTGTAAAATAGTCATGTAACAATGCCTACGAAAGATTTAAACTTCCACAGGCTAGGCGGCTTAATTTTATTCGTAGCTATTCTTATATCTCTTTATAAAGCTCTATTCAGAGGGAACAGTTGACAGACTTTACTTCCATTAAGAGTCATAATTGAAAACAATGAGGTTTACTGACGAAAATAATAAGGTTTTACTTTTACAACGCCGAAAAGATTTTATATATATATATTAAATTACTAACGTATTTTCGACAACTTTTAAACTTCTTGCTATATTTTCATAAACTTTGTAATATTTTTCTACCTCTAAAATTACATATATTTAATTAATTGTATTATATTTATAAAATATTTTACCTAATTTATAAGAATGGTAAAGGGTATCTTAGAGTAAGTACTCCTACATTAGTGTGAAGAGGGGACAGAAAAAATAAACACACTTGAAAAAAAAAAGAGATCTGAGATTCGATTCTTTACCTTCCAATCCGAATAAAAGCAACATATTTCAAGCTCAATTCCTTGGACTAAGTGACCTCAGAAACGAGAGTATTATGACATAATTAATTATATAAATTAAACTTAAATATTAATTTGTTATAATAAAATGGAATTTAACAACGCAATTATATATTTTAATCACTATATTTCAACTGGTCACTCACCAAAAAAATACACTAATTAATTTTTTGGTCACATTTTTTTAAAAGATCATAACTTACTTATTAAATCAGTATTAGCCTGGATGTATGCAATTCCTTGTTTGGTCTCCCACCACACCTATTCTTAGTAACCAAATTTTCAAAAATATATTTAAAATATGTAATTAAATCGCTATCAGAAGATAGGTAAAAAAAATATATTGTTGCTCTCATTATTGATTCTATGTAACTTTCTTTTTATGACCTTATCAAACTTAACTGATATTGTAAATAGTGGCAACTGAATATAATATGATTATAAGTATTAATTTATGAAAGTAGATTTAGTAACTTTTAAAACTGTCAAATTAACTAACACCCAACCTCAATTCCACTCACCTGCCGATTGTTTTGTCAATTTAATGATACAAAATAAATATGACCCCTCATAAACGATCTCTCAATAATTTTTAGGCTTGTTTACGATATGTCAAGTATTATATTAACCAACCTAAAAAGACCTAACTTTCAGTTTATAAACGCATGGAAGTTTTGTCTTTGTTTGTAAAAAAAAGGGGTATAGTTTTATTAGTTATTATGTAAAAGTAGATAAAGATTAGAGTGAAATAAATCAATTAATTTTTGTCAGGAAAAAAATGTGCGTCCGACTGCATTAGGTTTGGCCCCGCAGTATATATTATAAGTGTGCAAATTTTCAACTTCCTAGGTAATATAGAGGCTTCTGTATGATGTGTAAATACACACACATACATTAAGAAATTTTATATAGCCTATATAGTGGAAGTTTTCTACTTCTAGAAGTCAACAACATCGGAGTCCTCTCAAATCAATAAATCACCTATTAATCTTTCTTTTGAGCAAATTTTGCATCCCCTACTTTTCTAATATCTATAGTCCAGATTTCATTTGGAGAGCCTTTTAGAAAATAAAAACATTAATTTGTGGGGAGAACATTGATAACATTTTACATCATTAGTATTATTTTATTCGTATTGATAATATATATAAAAAGTGACAGTTGCAGACCACGTGACCTGAACTACGAGGCTCTCAGAAAACGCTTTTCTTATGAAAATTGGACCGTGCATTTATTTGCGTTCTATTCTTCTTGTCTTTTATTTTTTCCCTTTATTTTACAGTAATCATCAGTCATTTTTATTTAAAACATTTTGACTTGCGCAAAGAATCTATTTTGTATTGATTTTTTTTTTAATTTTCAGTTGAACTTTCAAATCAATTTAACCCATTTTTATAAAGAGGTTTGGTGGATGGGCAAGCAACAGCCCCTTCGAATATATTACAAACAAAACTAGATTAAAGAAGAGCACTTTGTCTCTTCATCGTGTCGCAGCTGATTGGAATGGGTGGCTTAGGAAGGGGTAGTTATGATTGATATTATTGCTATAGACAAGTAACATGCCCCATTGACAAGTTTATGAAGCATTGAATGAATAGCTTACACCATATTGGCTACACCAACACCCGTCATATGAAATGCACTTTTTGGAAAATGTATTTCATATTCAAAATTTAATTTTGACTTCCCTTCCCCCACTCCAAAAAAAACCTACAATGCCTCCTCCTTTTTCGATGCTGTCAATTCCGTGTGCTACTTTATTCAATGGCTGAAAATGAGATTATGAAACACAAAAATGGGAAATAATGGCAGCAGAAAACTTTTTTTTTGTAAACGCCTTTGTTTTTTTCATTTCACACATACCCCTCTTTTATATATATATATTTATACATATAATATGGGTGTGGTAGTAGCTATGTTCGGATAATGAGGGTGACGTACGTGGACTGATATAGGAAGGAACGGGGATGTAATTTTAGGGACTGCTAAGGGTTGGTAGGTGTGGAAGGGAAGGGACTCACCCTTCCCCACCCCCATCATTTAGGTCCCCATGACTCGTGATGTCCGGTAATTGACGTCATTTTCACATCATAATAAACCAATGTTAGCAGTCACACTCTTGAACACCAAACACCCTTCTAACTCCCAACCCAACCCCACCTCAATTTTTTCCCCTACCCACCGCTTCACTCAAAACTACCCCAACTCTCCTTTCCAGCACCTGTCAGCCCTTTTGACGTGGTCTGGATGTGTCATCCGTACCAGGGGACAAAATGACGTCATATGAGGGATATGATCGAGGGTGGGAGGATGGGCTGTGTGACGATGATAAGTGACCCTCTCAAATCAATAAATACGTAAAGAAACATGCCCTAGAGGTAGATGTTGATTTATCATTGCAATTTGTTTTAACTACACTGCAGGATGAAAATAATAAGTTTTCAATATAAAATTGGCACCGATCGCATGTAGATAATCTAGTAATAAATTAGTAGTGTAAATAAAGTGATTATGTGTATGTTTTTATTATTATACTACAGGCTTCGGTTCCCGCATGGTCTTAGGCGTCAATCTCTTGGTAGACTGATCTGCCGATGGTGTGAAGATTGAGGTTTTAATCCCTGTAGGGTGTACTTAGGATGACTTTTCCTAAATGGTTTTCCACTCTCCCTTCATGGAAATGCATGTACACTTCCTTTAAATTCAAATTTCCTCATTCTTAACACAGTAGCATAATTACTACATAGGTGAATAACCCGAACGGGAAATAAGACGCGGTGCTAATAAATAAATAGAAATACTACGTTCAAATCAAGATTTTGTTTTTTCAGAACGTCATATATCCCTTCCTGTCTGTCATAATTGAATTATGCTAATGTAAAGGGAAAAGGTATAATCTAGAAGGAATGTATCCGAATTTGTAGAGGGAGAGTTTAAGAAACCCACATCACACCCCTACGGGATTCGAACCCTGATATTACCACTACCAGTAATCCAGTATATTGCAAGCCTAAAGCCTTAGACTTTATGGCCATAATTATTAATCCAATGGAATAAAACAATTTGTATTTATCTAAGTATGTGATATTCAGTTATTTCGAATGAAAATATATATTCATTGTAATTCAAGCAGTCAACTACACTATTCAGAAGTACAACATGTGACTAACAAAGTACTATAGTACCTCTTTAGATACATGGTCCAACCAACAAAGTACTAGTTCTCTAGAAATATCATGTGACCAACAAAGTAATACATATGTCGATACACCATGTGACAAACAAATTAGTAACTATCTAGATATATCATGAGCTCAATTAAGATGCATTACTCAAGATACTTTGTGTAACCAATCAATTCTAAGGCGGAGCTTATGACTTTTAATTTTAATTTTAACATTAATATTTTAATTTATGTTGAATTCAATAGATGAGCTATTATATGTTTTAGGTACGGTTACATCAGAGTCTTAATATATTCTTCAAATTTAAATATTACTTGTGGTTTGACTCCCGTGACCAGGTGTCTTTTTAAATTTAAAGAATGTTTTAATTAATGTTTTTTATGAAATTCGATGTGAATTTTGAAACAAATATTCTCGGAAACCTTCCAAGATCAATTATATTTTCATAGTTATATCAACCACTGTAGTGTTTTATTAAAGTTTTCCTGCCAAAGCCTTTGAATTTCAACAAACGTGTGATACTGGTTTTAATAAAACAATGCAATATTATGAAAGGTCCCTAACAATGTTTATTCTTAGAACTATGAACCGTAAATTTCAGAAAGCATTAGTTTTTCCAGAAAAAATAAAATGCTAAAAATAACTCAGAGGTGATGGATGAAACCTTAAATAAAGTTAAGAAGTCACGATCCAGAAGGTCTCCTATACAAGAAATGATGACGTGTAAAGGGGCTTGGCTCAAGTGCTTGACTGTAACCTTGGTTTTCAAGTGCGTAGAAATGTGGGGGTATGGGGGGTCCGTACCCCCCTTGGATTAAGTGGACCCCCTGTAATTTGTTGGACACCCCCTTAAAGGGGGTTCACAAATACATATATTAAAACCTAATGTTTAATTTTTTTACTCTTACTACAGTTTTAAATACATATGTCATCAACCAATTAATGTTTTCAAATTTTTCTTCAAGATACACCTTGTATTATTATTATTATTATTATTATTATTATTATTACTATTAATATTAGAACCGCGTCTTACTATCCGTTCGGATTGTACGCACTTACGCTGATGGGTAATGGTAGAGTGATTGTTAAATGAAATGGAGGACCTACAGTTTAACGTCGGATCAAAACCATGGCGGGGGCTTGTCATTCCACACATTCACAAGTTGAGATTAATACACGTCTTGTCAGAGGTGAAGGAAAGGTTTGTCAATCAAATAAATCCGTGCCGGGACCGAGGATTGAACCGCGGAACCCCAGCACAGAATTATGACACTTTACCTATTGACCGCCAGGTCACCATGCTACACCTTGTAGAACTTACGATTGTAAAATTAGCTCTGCCAACATTTCAAATACTGTATTTATTTTATCAAACATTCATATGGTACTGAAGAACCAAATACCTTTCTTGGATTGAGCCGAATGTAGGGTCCTAGAAAATGAGGCGAATATTTTTGCTATCACCTGTAAGCTCCTACGTAAAGAATGACCCTAAGAAAAGAGCAGAACTGTCAGAAGTAGAGTGTGTAGCTTATGTAGGTAGGTTTACTACCCTTCCCCCACCCATTATCTCAAAATACATATTTACTCAAAACATCAACTATGAAAATTTTGAAAGATAAGTGGGGAAGGGGTCCAGAACCCCTAGAATTTGTTAGAAAAACGAGATTTCTACGTCCTTGATAGTTTTACATTTTTATCACAATTCCCTACTAAAACAATACATATTATGGTTTTGTGGGTCATTTATAAAGATTAATCATACTAGTGTAGCGTGCCGATAATAGGGGCTAAGTTGCGGCTAGTCACCATAGTCTAAGTGGACTACAACTCCCAAGTCTACGCA
This sequence comes from Timema douglasi, assembly GCA_901482245.1. NCBI lineage: Eukaryota > Metazoa > Arthropoda > Insecta > Phasmatodea > Timematidae > Timema > Timema douglasi. Next base: position 11,937 of record CABEEJ010001710.1, read on the forward strand.
CCACTCGTGTTTCTACTGGCTCATACTTCACACGGTGGGTACCACACACGGCCCGTATCATGCCCGGCTTGTGCCAGGCACAGCTGGTATCATGCATGGTTGGCACCAAACACCCAGCTTGTACTTCGCACGGTTGGTACCACCTACGGTCCGTATCTCGACTCGTAACACTCACTGCTCGAGTCAAGTAGTCTCCGAGTCCATCTTTGTCACTAGACTGTCTCCTTGACCATCTTGCTATCCTAATCTTAGGTATCCTCCACACAAAGACACATTCCTAAGCCACAGATGTCACACCTAATTAGTTCTCCCTGGCCAACTCCTTGTTGCTGGGAATGTTTTAACTTTGCACGTCACACTGCTCCCTCTGCTCTAGAAACTTCCTCCTGGAAGCCTTGCTCCCGAATCCTAAGCAGTACTAAATCATGCGCCACGCGAGGCGGTCTCTGCTGGCCCCCAGAAGTACTCGGTGTGATATCTGGAATAAAGCTCTCCTCTTGTGTTCGAATTCCTGGTGCTGCACCATCTGGCGAAATCTACTCAATGACCAATGGCACTGTGTTGGATAGAGCATTGTCTTCTGACTTTGTTCTGATGCTTCCTTTTCACCTAGTGGCTCCTCTAACTCCTCTTTGTTGTGAAGTAAGGGTAATATTTGTGGCCCTCCTAAAAGCCATGCATACCTATCTTCCCTGGGGCTAAGCTCTTAGTCTCGTTCCTCCACAGTACCCTTGTGTGACCCCTTTGGACTCCTGCTTGAACTTGTAAATGGGAACATTGTTAATGCAGTACTCCTGGTAGAGCTTGAAGGCGGGAAAAGTGGTGATGACTTATCTGGCCTCCCCTGGTGATGCACCTTTATTTATTCCCGATGAGGTTTCAGGGCCCGTATAGAAGATTGGACTAAGTTCTCTCTCTTGAAATGCGTCTTACTAATGTCAAGCCAAATTAACTTGGTTCCGTTAGCCTACTTCATTTGTCCTTCCACTCCCCTCCTTATGCACTTTGTTCCCTGAAAGTCTTTCTGGTAGCCTTCAGTCTCGTTCCAGCCTTTTGATTGATTAAGACACGGGAATTCTATGGACCGTTTGAATCGGTCATGGTGAACATTGGTGATTTTGTGGCGAAACACTACATGCTGCAGCCTGTACATTCCACTTCTAAGGTCCTTCTTGATAATAAATGGCCCCGTCCTTTGCCAATGAAGTTTTGCCGCTTCTCCTACTTTGGGAGTCGGTTGATGGAGCCAAACTTTATCACCCACTTGAAATAATTTTGTTAGAGAAGTCCGATCGTACAAAGCCTTTTGTCGCCTATGCGCTACGCTTAAGTGTTTCCGTGTCGCTTCATGTGCACTCTCCAAAGACTGTCGCAAGTGATAAATGTAATCTTGTGGGGATCGGAAAATATTATCCGGTGGTAATACTTAATGGACGTCTGCTGGTAGGTGAACTTCGTCTCCAAACATCAATCTGTTTGGAGTGTGTCACATACTATCGTTCACACTATCTCTATATGCCATCATCACGTGGGGCAGCTCCACATCCCAGGATCGCTGACGGTCTCCAGCCTAGTGAATTAGCATCGATAGCAGTGTTCTATTAAAACGCCTCACCATACTATCCGAATGAGTATGAAAGGGTGAAGTGGGGGTCCTTGATATTCCCAGTAATGAGCATATCTCACAGAACAGTTCCGATTCAAACTACCGACCCTAGTCTGAGTGTAACACTTCAGGTGCCCCAAAACGACGTACAAACTAGTCCATAAATACCTGGGTTATTGTTGGGATGTCTGGTTGGGGATGTATTACGGCTTGGTCCACTTAGTTAAATAGTCGGTTACTACAAGCACGTACCCATTTCCTCTGGCTGTGACCGGGAGTGAAAGGATATCCATGGAAATTTTCTCCATCCACCTAGTGGGCATATATGTTTGTAAAGGTGCATTGGACACTGGTGTTGGCATCTTGCGGTAATTACAGTCTTCATACGTCTCGCACCACCACCATAAGTCCTTACGCATACCTGCTCAGTAAAACGTTCTTGTAGCCGTTCAAATATTTTGGTAACTTCTAGGTGAGCTCCTGAACTGACGTTTCCATGATACTGGACCAATATTTCTTTCACCAAGCTAGCAGTCACTACCGCTCAGGGCTTAGGCCGATCTATGACACGATCTATCACGTAGAGCACTCCTATTTTACTTAACTGGGGTTTTATTAGTATTCATAGACACTAAAAAGCCCTTGGAAGCTCTGCTACATCAGTCAAGTATTGGCGTAGCAGGTCCATGATTGGCCCACATACCTCCATTTCCCCGTTGTGCCACCACGAGGGTGCACTCTTTGTGCTGATTTCCTTCCCGTTTTTGGCCTTTTGAGGCCCGTTTTGACATCCCTCCACACACTTGGGGAAAGTCCCTCGCTACCACATTGATCACATGGACGTCATGACAATTCATCCACACCTCCGTGCTGCACGCCTGTCCTGTGAATCACTTTCATATCGAACTCAGCCAACATCTCTAGCCAAGTGCCTCTAGCTCACGGAAACTCTTCAACAAACTGAAGTTGTTGTGGACCGTCCGCCCTATAAAAGGGGCTCCACTGAGTTAAGCGTGGAAATGTCAACAAACATTGACAAGAGTGAGAAGCTAGCTTCACATTGCACAGTACCATCACTCTTATTTGTTAATGTACGACTGAAATACGTGACTATACACTCTGTTCCCTCTTTTATCTGGTGTAGGACTCCTCCAATACCCATCGCACTGGCATCGGTGTCCACAATATATTGTTCATGTGGGCTTGGATACTCTAGGATGGGCGCCATTGTTAGACTTTGTTTCAACATTTGGGACACCCTGTTACACTCCTCTGTCCATCTGCACCATTCACCGTTGTTCGTTAATCTATATAGAGGGTTTGCAATAGTTGCAAAAAAAAATTATAAACCGACAATAGAAGCTTGCCGTACCCAAAGAAAGCTCTCAATTCTTTCAGGTTTGTGGGCTTAGGCCAATCACGCCCTGCAATTATTTTTGCATGGTCTGTTGAAACACTACACCCAATCACCAAGTGTCTCAAGTACTCCCTTTATTTGTGGGACCATTTACATTTCTCATCGTTAACCATTAATCCGGCCTCCTGTAAATGATCGAAAGCTACTGACAGCCACTGTAAATGTTCATTAAAGCTCCTACAAAGCACTATCACATAATATAGATACACCAGCACACCCTTCCTCTGAAACCCATCCATTACCACCTCCATTAGCCTCTGAAAGTTTTCTGGCCCATTACACAGGCCTAATGGAATAACTTTGAACTCAAAAAAATCCCGTACCTACCGAGAAGGTTAACTTCGGGTGATCTTCTGGAGCTAACTCACATTGCCGATAGCCCGTCTGTATATCTAGTGAACTAAATAATTTGGTCCCTAATAACGAGTCTAGCATGACATCGATCCTTGCCAGAGGGTAACTGTCTTTAATAGTCACATCATTAAACTTTATGAAGTCTAGACAAAAAATAAGGAACAATCTTTCTTCCGGACTAACACTACTAGGGAGCAACATGGATATGTTGACGGCCTTATTATTCCTATCTCCACTATACTTATTACCTCTCTTTCAGTCTCTTATCTTTTGTGGATGGACATGCACCGTGGGTGCTGACAAATTGGATGTTCTTTCTCTGTATACATTTGGTAGTACTGAAATGCGGCCGTATTCCTCCTTTCCTCTGGTCACTGCCCCGTGATAACGATTTATGCAGTCCTTGGCCTGTTTCAATTCAGCCACTATCAAATGTTTATTAGCTTCCGACCAGTCAAACTCTTTGGCCACTAACGTTTATCTTACTCCCACACGCACCACAGAACATACTGAAGCAATCCCAACGGGAGTTCCTTTGTATAAGGTCACCGGCTCAACCCCGGGGTTCTTCAACCATATTGCCCCCTTCGTCTCTTGCACCACTGAACGCGCTGTCCAAAGTTCAGATTTTTTTTCTCGCACTATGTATTAGGTTCTATCAATTGTATTAGGGCAGGTGGGTCCCCCGAACACTAACACAACATCAAACCTCCATCCGTCCTAGAAAAACCACTGTCTCACTTAGTTCGGCCCACACTTGATTTACCCCCAGCTCTAGGATTAGTTCGTCTACGATTATCACTTAGACTTCCAAGGGGTGTATTTGACACTTTGTTTTGAGAATAAAATTTCATTCTAGCACTCACTTTTCCACAAGGGTGGAGCACACACTCACCTTTGTTTCCAAATATATACGTCCCACTCATACTATCAGTATTCTGACTCCTTTCACTTGCAGTGCTTCTGAGTTCGCTTGTGAATAACCACTGATGTGGTTTGTAATTGGCAAAATCCGACTCGCCGCCATACATCCTCTCGCAGGAAACAACGTGATGTACCTGGGTTCAGTAGGCCATCTGTCGTAAATCCGTTAATGATCACATTATCACGAACTACTGGAGTGCCACTCTTTCTTCGCTTGATCTGATCTAACTCCCCGGTGGGCTGGACCTGGTCTTTGGGACTTGACCCAGTACTCTTAAATTTTACGAGACGTTGGATGACCGTTTCCTTTCTTCTTCTATATTATAATGCGAGGGGCATTCCTGCCGTAAGTGCCCATACCCATCACAATCAAATCAATGAGGCCCACGACATCGATTCAAGCTGGAACTTGAATTTCTGGTTTGTAAGCCGGGTTCTTTGCGTGATACTAATGGACTCCTTGCACGCTTCTCCAGCGACGTGAATCTAGGGGATCGGAGATATTACTCATCCTCATATCGCACTTGTCGTTGCTGTACGGCCAACGCTTCTAACCTATTGATGAGTTGTTATAGCTTCTAAAACAGATTCTCATCTTTTTTCTTCAACGGTGACCCTCCTATTTCTTTTCGTGAATGGTTAACCGTAATAGTCTGCCCACCTCGCCTTTCCTCTGGACAAACCCGTATTGGTGTGAGTGTCGGTGGACCCGTAGACGTGGCATGATGGATGTCCTCCAAAGCTCGCTGAGATTTTATAGCCTGTTGAGCCGCGACTACTGCATCCCCTAAGGTGGCTGGGGTGCTTCTGGAAGCCTCTTCTGGTACGTGAACGTTTCCCAACCCACACAGAAACTGAGACACCAGTTGTTACTCACGCGTGATCTCACTATTATCTGCGAAGGCTCACACACTTAATGCCCCCAGGGCCTCTGCAAACGTCACAAAAGTATCTTCTCTCTTTTGTTGACGTACCCAAAAGATGCCCTCCACGTTGTCCTCATCTAGCGCAAATGCATCTAAGATAGCCGTGGCGGTGATTTTACGGCTCTCCTGGGTAGTTGTGGGCAAGCCCGAAAACGTGGCAGTGCCCTACTGTCCAAAAAGAGTGGTAACAATTCTAGTTTACAAGGGTCCGAACTAAAATTATTCAGTAGACAGAATGCAATCAAACGTTTCTGAAACTCAGACCAGTTTGTCGTAGAAAACATTGGCACTGGTATGCTTGCCATTAATATTTTTATTAGTATCCAGAAGTTGTTTAACAGTCGCCTCTTCTTACCTATCTGACCCGTGCTCCTCATAGCAAATGCAACTGTTTCGGGTGCCTTGTACGCCCCTGAATATTTGGCGTGAAACAATGTATACATATATTTACACTCTCTACTGACACACGCGTCCTATGAACCAATGAATATTTCCATGGTAGACTCAGCACTTAAAACCAACTACTACCACCAGTGTGGCGTGCTGATGATCAAGGCCGTAGTCAGGGGGAGGGTTGGGGGTTCAAACCCCCTCCGAAATTTAATGAACAAAATATATATGGCTTTATTAATTTTATGGTTCAAACAGTATCAAAATTAATGTACAAGTACAAATTAGGGGGCTGTGTAACCATAAAAAGCACTTAAAAGACCTTCTAGATGTGTTTAATATTTATAATTTTCCTTGCCTTGTGCAATTAGGGGGCTATGTTACTATAAACACACTTTAGATAGCTTCTAGAGGTGTTTAAATATATAGATTTTTTCTAGCCTCCAGCAATTGGGGGTGTGCCACCAAACCTTCCACCCCCCCCCCCCC
>CABEEJ010001710.1:20286-34567 GCA_901482245.1 Timema douglasi
CTTTCCCCACACACACACACACACACACTAGAATGCTATCTATAATGCACCGGTGATATATTCTCATCAGCTAATAATGCAGGTACCTTCATGATTTTTTTTTCTCTAGAATATTACTTGTTACCGGGTTGAGCTGGGACCTAAAATACTTCACTTGATAGAAATACTCACTGAGCCAGCTATTGTTTGGGCTGCCCATGTGCGTGGGGTTTAACCTAGAGACTGCCCTAAAACCACACAGCGTATGGTTTTGAGGGCAAACCGCACAAGACTAGAAACAAGAACCCATTTGGCTAAACTACAAAATAATAAGTTTGAATAAAACATGCGGTAGAAAACTATGGTCTGTCCCCGTAGCTCAGTGATAAAGGAAGCAGGGAAATGGGTGAGGGGTCTAAAGGACAATATTTCGGTTCCAAGTGGATTCTTAAATAATTAGGTATATGCCAACAGGTTTGTCCTCTGGCATAATACTTGGCGGGAGGGATACGCAGCTTATTTTATATATATAATATATATATATTTTTTATATATATATAATATATATATATATAATATATATATATATAATATATATAATATATATATATATATTTTATATATATAATATATATATTTTATATATAATATATATATATGTATATATATATATGTATATGTATATGTATCCATGCAATGTTGTGTGGTAGTGTATAGAAAGTTTGAGGTACCATATCTCTCAATATTATGTATGGTTCGAGGTTACATAGTGAGGTTTCATATTGTTCAATTAATCAATAACTTATTAAAAAAAATTCCTTTTTCGCACCCATTCAAAGCCATATTTCAAATTTTAATTTATATTCCCCTTTGAATGGATTATAAAGTAGATGTGTGCTAATTTTATGTATAAATATAATCAATTTAAATATTTGAAGCAATTTTTGATTGAAAAACATGATAATTAATGTATTTTAATGTTTGGCATAGGATGAGCATCAACATATAAATAAAATATATTCATAAATGTATTTATAAATCCCCTAGGGAAATGAGTTATTTCTCTAAATTGGTTTGCGGTAAAAAATTAAATGGTAAGATACAATGTTACATACTTTCCCATATAGTGTATTAAAGCTTGAAATTATTTTTCAAAATTAATTTAGTCTTAAAATAACTTCAAATTATATAAATTTGTAAAAAATATACTCTTATTCATCATTAAAAATTATTCCCAGATACCAATTTTGAACTCAATTTTAAAGGCCATTTTCGATATATTTAGAATTTTCTTAAATTTCTCGTAAGTAAACTACCCTCAAAATAATTTACTAAAAGAAACCTACAAACATTAGTTATTACCATGTAAAATATTCTCCAAATACAAATTTTTAACAAAACATTTACAGCTATTTTGTAAAGATATCAGTCATCAGTAAGCAATTACTAAAGGAATTGTTTTAAGAAACACAAATACAGAGTGGAGCAGAAAGTTTTTACACATTTAATAACAGTATATCGTCACTATATTGACAAATGAATACTTAAAATTAAACTTAAATAACAAAAAAAATTATTGACCGTTTTCTGCACACCCTTGAATTATAAAATTTTACTAAAAAATCTCGTTCTTAAGAAAGCCTCTACTATATTTAATACCAATTTGTATGCACTCCTTGAAACTTGGCATGACTTTGTGCAATGTTTTTTTGTTGAGCTGCTTCAATTCCCACATTTCTTTCTTTAAGTTACTGAATTGTTTTGGTTGAGTTGCGTAAACAAGACTCTTTAACAAGACACACAAGAAAAAATTTGGAACTACCAAGTCTGGTAAGCATAGTGGCCAGGTGATATCCCCAAATCGTGAAACGAGATATCCAGATAATATTTTTGGAAGCATCTCCATTGATGATTGGGCGGTTTTGGGCCGTTGCCCCAACATAATGGAACCACGGGTTGATGGTATTCCTGCTCTTAGGCTGCAGTTCAGGGGTCCGGCTCACTACACTTACCAGATTATATAGCTTCGGACTTCTTCCTGTGGGGCATGTTCAATAATCATGTCTACGCAACTCCCCCAAAAACCATTCAGTAACTTAAATAAATAATTGTGGTGTGGATTCAGTCGGTTCAACAATACACATTACACTGAGTCATTTCAAATTTCAAGGAGCGCATACAAAATATACATTGCATATGATAGTGGTCTTCTTAGGGACATTGACTAAAACAAAAATTCAAGGGTATTTAGAAAATTGTAAATCTTATGTTGTTATTTAAATTTTATTGGAAGAATATAGTTAAAATAGACACAATACGGGGTAATTATATGTGTCAACATTTTCTGCTACAGCTTGTGTACATAATTATTTAAAACGTAATAAACTTAACAATTAAAATTGAACCATATTGCTAGAATCAGTTCTTAAAATATTTAATTAATATTTTTTTTAAATCAGTCACCAAAAGACTACCCTTAAACGAATTTTCCCCCAAAAAACAAGTATCCAGTTTTGTTTGTCATGTAAACATTCCCCAGATATCCATTTCAAACAATATTGGTAAAGCCATTTCCGAAAATTTTGTAATTAAAAAAAATTGCTTATAGTAAACTACCCTTAATTTGTACGCCAGGCTAAGAATTAAAAACAAATCTAGATGTGTTGCTCTATAATATCAAGATATAAAGTTTAAACCAAATCCATTAAAACGTTTCAGATCTGTGGCCAGGGACGGATGTATGGACAGACAGACAGACAGACAGACAGAGAAAATGGTAAATCCACGTTTTTGGGTAACGTAAGGATTCATCATTATCTCAAAGTAAAATTTTTCACGTTTACAATACTTTCTTTAGATATGAGAAAGTAAAAAATATATATCACTGAGTGGTTTTCTTCAGTTGTTGCTTGCTTGTTTAAAAAGTCAAATATCTATGCTTTATTCTCTGTTTTTACCATCAAACATAACATATAGATAGCTAATATACTGTAGAGTAGTAAAGAAGCCATATACAAAATGGAGGTGAGATTTTTGACGGTCGTAGAACGAGTGTTATTTTGCCTGGACGAGCTCGGCTCTTTCAAGTATTCGACTCAAACCAAGAGGGCAGGCAAAACCCGGGAGAGATTTACAAAATGTGCTCGGTGGGATGAAGAGGGTCTAGGGACCAGGTTGATTAAGAGGGGAGAGGGGGTTTGCGGTTCGTCGCCCAGTCAGGTTTGATAGCTGTAAGGAATGTTGTGGGGTAAAGAAGGGTTGGCAATCAGCAGCTGTACCCACGCTCGTAACCGAGGACGAGACTTGACCCTTAAGAGCCCTTCTCACACCACGGATAACGCACTGCTAGACAAGGAAGGAACATGGAACATTTAGAACTTTTAGAACAAATTTAGGTCAACATATATCATATTTTACTATATTATTAGTAATCAAATAGCCGAAGCTATTATTTATGCTTTTTAGTGAGATATTCTCCATCTCGATATAATATTCTGAAAATTTTAAAATTACACCTAAAAACGGGACGATTCCTGGATAGCTCAGTGGTTAGAGCATTGACGTACTAACCCAAAAGTCCCGAGTTCAATTCCCGTGTCATTTTTCAATTTTCAGAATATATTATTAGTGTTATTTTATAAGTATTAATACTATCCATCAAATGTGACATCTTCAGCTCACATGATTTGACATATAGATAAAAAAAACTTATTTTTCTTCCACCACTTCCTGCTACCCATCTGGGTTACCTACCTACGGCTGTAATAGGTTTGATTTAAAATAAGTATCACAAAGTAATAATTCGGGTCTATTTATTCAACCCTTTGATTATGGTTAGCATTTAAATAATGACTGTTGCTGATAAAAATTTAGTTGAGGTGATTATTCCACCTACATACCCTTTAATTCCGTAAACGTATCACACGTACATTCTGGTTGAGTGTTCCTACGACAAAGATCGCGAGGTCTCTAGCTACTCTCGCGGCCCCAAGAGGAAGGTCCACTCTACCTGGTCGATTTTTCTTGCTAAAAAGATATCGGTTAGTGTCGCTTTCACTGCCTTAAAAAAGTTAATACCAGAGTTGGATACTAAATACAAAAAGTTAGGTTTTGTTACCCTGGTTTGAGGAAGCGAGAAAAAGTTATGTTCAATACGTATTTCAAACCGGGATCTATAAATTCTGTTATTACGTATTCAAGTTTAAAATATATATCATAATAGACCAGTTATTTATAAATCAGTGTAATTTAATAACATATTTAAGTGCAGTTAAAAATAATTTGTGCTTTTAGCGTGCACTTTTTGAACCAACTGATTATAATAATATCAGCACACAGTACACAGCATACAGCCTAACTCAACTCTTGATCATATACGACACTCAGCCTATAAAAGGAAAATTCAGAAATTTTTAAGGGTAGATATCTGTTTTCCAAATTATATTTGTGACTGTGCTGGTAATTAAACCCGGAAACCACAGTTTAGTAGACAAAGGCGCTACTAACTTAATGTTAAGGTGTAAAAAATTTAATCTCTATAAGCACATTAATAAAAAAACTTTTACTGTTAAAATACATATCTTATTTTATTGATTTTAAGACGTCATTTACATTATATTTATGTAATCCACTTTTCAATTAAACTTAGATTTCACGCTTGTAGAAAACACCGATAGTTGCAAGAAATATATGTTATAATTTAGATAAAAAATATGCTCCCACATTCCAACTGTAAACCAAATAAATTTAATGTTTTCCTTTTTATAGACATTAACCATTTCGCTTGTCTACGAAGCAGAAACTGCACTGACCCCTCATTTCAAAGCTCCAACTAACCCTCCCACCCTTACCCTCCGCCATTAACTCTAGCCCCCTTAAAATTCTCACATATCACCCCTTTAAAAGCACTCAGAACTCCCCCAGAACCAGCTCGTGGGAACCTAAATTCAACTCAAACCCCTTACACCCCCTCCAACCCCCTTTCAACAAAAACATTGTGTGTCTCCACGAATTGCATTAAATGAAAGTGAGCTAGTTTTTTTTTTTAGCCTACGCCTCTTTTCATCTAGATCCCGAGTGCGCTTACATTTGGAAATATTAATGCCTACAGCTTTCATTTGTTTTTGTTATTTTTAACCGTTGAGATGTTGTAGTGTGGACAAAATATTAGGCTTTTATAAAGAATAGCTTAACTCCAACTTCAAACAGTAAAAAACACATAAAACCCTCTAAAATAATTTAACTAATAACCACTTTCGAGTTTAATTTACCAAAACTGGGTCTTTCTTGATTTTGTGTAAAAGCGTATTTAATTTAACTAAAACTACACAGAGTAAAAGTAATATAACTTTTAAATATACTTTCAAAAAATTGTATTACTTTAAGTAGAAGTTGACAATGGCTCTGAAAACGTGACGAATCTGTTTAAATTAGCTGTAGCTTTTTTTTTTACACCGCGTCTTACTACCAATTATGTATTTTCGTATATACACTAATTGCACTAATTATTTAGGGATTAGGAAGGTTTAAGTAAGAGGAATTTACCCACATTTGCGTGGAGCGAGAGTGGAAAAACATTTAGGAAAAAACTACTGATGGCATCCGTTTGGGATCTAACACCGATCTCCCTGTCTTCGGCAGTCTAGTATCTTGCAAGAGTAGTGTAATATACCGTCGGATCACTGAAGTGGGTTTCCCAACAGATTGTTTTTCATTTTAATGACAAAAACAGGAACGGTGGAACAATTTCACGTGTATGGTAGGGTGGGGTTATTTGAATCAAAATAAGGATTCAAGCTACTGCGCAGCTATTCTGCATGTATTTTTTGGTGTTTAGTTCTTCTTATTTATTGAATGATCTACTGGCTGTAAAGTGATAGATATAAAAAGATTATAATTTTTAAACGTTTAAATAGCTGAAAAAATTATTTTACGAGATCAATCGAAGGGAGATTGACATACTTTTACTAATGATGTAAATAATTGTCTTCGTATTGTAAGGTTTTACCCTCTTATAGTTGTTGATTTCTAAATAATTTTTTTAACCTAAAGCTTAGTCTTCTGGGTTCATCACCAAGAAGTTTGAGTGCATTTTGTTGGAAGACAATAGTTATTTTTATATTGAAAAATACTTTGCTTCCGGAGCTATTTGAATCGCTTTTTAACGAGCTATTTTAATCATTATTTTCTTGCGTTTTTATTTAATTTTAAAATATACAATTAATTATTTATCGCTTTCTGACACTTTGTAGAGTGAGCTTATGGGCTGTAATATTATTATCGTTGTTGGATTTGAAAATAAAATTGTTTGAATTAAGCTTTAAAATCAAACTAAACAGATTAACTACTACACATTATGTATCACTAGTACTCAAAGTTTGAAGAATAGCTCTAGTTTATTTGTTTATTAGATGTGTTATAGTTGTAAGCTGTAGCTTGGACAGCCGTGTTAAACATCGACCAAAGTGATATCAGAATCTTCATGGGGGTAAGTCCTAGTATATTAACATCTTAACCATATTACAGTATTTAAATACAATATAACTTAATCTTGTAAAATTATCTAAGTTGTGTTAGTGTTTTGATCTAGTTTTAAAATATAATTTTAGATGGTCCGAGAGTAAAAAAAAAATATATACCAACAATGGTCCAAAGAGGGAATGACCCAGGCCCTAAACAATACACTTGACAAAAACTGGAGTGTCAGAGCAGCTGCATCACATTTCAAGGTACCTTTCAGTACACTACAAAGAAGAGTTCGGGTGGATAGACTACTTAAAACCACTTATGAGCATCACCAATATAACCAAATTATAATACAAAAGTCAAAAGGCCACCCTACAATCCTATCTTTTGAGCAGGAGAGAACCCTGGTAGAAATATGAAAACCTCTTTGTAATCGTGGTTTTGGGCATTCATCGGAAAGGGTGGGTTAAACTGTGTACCAGTTTGCTAAGTTCTTTAACATCAAGACCCCTTGGAATGAAAATGCCAAAAATGCAGGCAAGGAATGATTTCTTTCTTTTATGAAACGACATAAAGATATTTCCCTTAGAAAGCCAGAAGGTTTGTCAAAATCTCCCGCTGAAGGAATGAATAGAAATTCAGTAGAAGAACTTTACAAATTATTAAATGATGTCACATTTGTTCTTGGAATCCATGTTCAACCACAATATGTTTACATGGATGAAACTGATTTTCCAATGAACAACAAACCATCTAAAGTAGTAGCAATAAAGGGGAAGAGAGAGGAAGTTTCATTAACAATCTTAGAGAGAGGTGAAAACGTGACCGTTGTAGCATTCTGCAGCGCTAGTGGGTCTTTTATACCTCCAGTCATGATTTTCAAGGGGAAAATAATGAAAGAGGAATTACACATTGGAATGCCATCGGGATCATTAGTACTAATGTCAGAGAGTAGGTACATGAAGAGAGACTTGTTCCTAAAATGGCTGCAAAATTTTCAAAAACACCGATCTTCTGTAAAATACCTTCTTATTTTAGATGACCAACCATCACATCACACTATTCAGTGTCTTGAGTTCTGTTTGCACAGCGAAATAGAGCTATTGTGCCTTCCACCTCACACCACGCACGTTCTACAGCCTCTTGATAGGTCAGTTTTTAAACCCCGAAAAGCTTTTTATCCTCAAGAAACTAATTCATTCATTCACAACAATCCAAAAAGCTCAATCACCAAATTAACCTTTGGCAGACTGCTAAATGCTGTTTGTATCAAAGAAGCTACTGTTGGAAATGTGGTCAAAGGTTTCGAATGTACAGGGATATTCCCTAACAATTGCAATAAAGTGCCCGAAGAAAAATTTCTTCCTTCACACACCTTTATTGCAGATAGGCCTATAGAAGAACTGGAAACGCCATGTGACACTGCAGGACTATCAACCAGACAACAAACATATACCATTATTTTTTCTCAAGTATTACCAACACCGGTCAAAGATTCCACACATACCAACAAAAGAGGACAAAACAAAGAGACTGCCGTCTAACATTACAAGAAAATGTTGATGAAGTAAGTTCGAAAAAAGCTTTAGTTTTCAAAAAATAAACTAATATTGTTATGACCTTGAAATACCGAGTCTATGAAACCCCCCACCCTCCAAAACAAATTTAGATGAAGACTATAATGTCGATAATATTTTTGACAATGAAGAAGAAGAAACTGCACCATGTGATTTTTGTAACGTTTCTTATCTTGACAAAAATTCAAGTGGAAAAGGAAACTGGATTCGGTGTCAAACCTGCAAATCGTGGTTTCATGAAGTATGTGTCAGGGCCTTTAAAAAACACATTTTAAGTGTGGAAAATGCATATAGACATTTTGTTTTCATCTAGTAGTATACACATTTAATATGAAAAAAATTAAACTTACTATACTCATGGTAATATAGCAAAATAAATGTGTGATTCAAATAACCCCATCTCTTATCCAAATAGCCCCACGTTTTTACTAAAATGTTGTTTCCACTTGATAATTTTCAGTTTAATTATGTCCTACTTAGATTTTTTTCTTAAAAAATATTACTAGATATTGTTCAGAAGATATGAATAAAGATATAAATAACTGTTTAAAACAATTCGTAAGCATATTATAGGTGAAAGCTTAAATTAAAGTTGAAAGGATGCAAAAAAAAAACCCACCCTACCATACTACTTTGTGACACGCGAACAAGGACTGGGTGGCAAGACAGTACGGAAAAATAAACAATAGTATATGAAAATCAATAATTGCTGCATATTATGAAACAAATTCAGCAAGTTTTTATTTTTAAATGTTGTAATGCAAAATTTGTTGCAATTGAAAGATCGTGTTTCCATACAAATTATTAATATGCAGGATTTCTCTCCTTACAAACCAACACGTAGGTTAATCTTAAAATGATAGTTACCTTAAAAGCGACCTAATTACTCAATATTATGCAGTGCACACGAATTTTGGAACAACTCATCCGAGCTCGGTAATACCCTTAAATGAACTGCGGGGTAATAATTAAATTCATAATGACATTGTTCAAAATGGAACATGGAGGTTAGGATAGGTTAGGTTAGATTAGTAGCTATGAGTTGAATGGGAGGTTATTCCACAGTTTGTGTGGATCAGCTGACCAGTATACCTCGTTCCACAATTCGAGTTCACCCATATTATGTCATAATAGAAGCACTTAAAATATTTATTGTTGATAAAATCAACAATACACTGTATTTATATGATGGGTACATACGAACAATAATAACATATAGGCATTTAGAGGCCATTTGGCATCATGGATAAATGTTTATTTAAAAAACAATAAAGTTGGGGGTGAAGGGGACACGAGTAAAGGTCAGGTTTTCTTACAGTTTTTGTAGCTATTTTTTTTTTGTCAAAATAGGAAAAATATTATTTTCTTCACATGGTAACCTCAACAGTCGTTGAATATCTGTCAAAGGTGTCCTAGAATTTAATGACAACTTTTTCTCTTCATTTAAATGGTTTATCATCTCATACCATTCATTATGCTCATGACAAATACTAAACAACTTTTTATATCACCAAGCGAAGAAAATTAAACTCTATGTCCCTAATCGAGTAGTATTTAAATTATTTTGGTCAAAAAAGGTGTTGCTATAAAACTATAAAAACACTTACCTTATTTTGCGTCCCTTACACTCCTACCTAAAGTGTGGTACACTAGACCAGTTAAAAAAAAAGTTCAGCTAATCCTTTAGTGGTGTACTGGTAGTCAAAGGTTCGACATCCTTTAACTGAATGCAGCACAAAACACATATTCTGTTGAATACATTTTCCCAAGTGCGTGTGTGCAAGAAGTAAATGTATACTCTGCTCACCAATAAATGTAGCAAGCTTACCTCGAAAATTTTCACTATGACGTAGATTATTAGATAAGGCCATAGTGTAATCTTTTATTTAGGTAAACGAAGCACATTTTTTTTTATGGTTTGAGGGCACATAAAGCTTTAAAACGAATCATAATTTCGATAATGAAAATTATTTTCGCAATTTCAATACTACCTCTACATGAGAATCTTAAACAACTAGTGAAAATGTCTTCTAAATAGTTTTTTATACCCGTTTCTGTGTTCTAATGATTCAATGCACCTCTCTCATGTTATATTGGCCTGCTGAGGACGAAGATATCGTGGTTCGAATCCACATCGGGTCTACTGAGGGTATTATTTCTTACGTGGTTTCTCACTCTCCTTCTATTCAGATGCGTGTAGATTACCTCTAAAATGATTCCTTCCTCATCCCTACCTCATTAGAGTAATAATGATCATATATATATATATATATATAGAGAGAGAGAGAGAGAGAGAGAAAGAGAGAGAGAGAGAGTTGTTGACATATTCTTACACTCATAATCGGCCAATCTTGAGTCCCCCACGCCGGTGACCCCACCAGGCTGCTTCATATCAAACATCCCCGCCCAACTTGGAAAAGACTGCCCCGGTGAGAAATACAAAGCCCTCGAGCCGTCATGAATATGCATGTAATTTGCGTTAGTTAGAGAAGATTGCGAGCGTATAGGGCGACTCTATCGCATGTTGGGAGCGATAACTGGGGCCTATCGGGGCCCCCTACATGGCAATGCCCGGTTCTTCCTTGTTTGAGCTAGAAGACGGCAAGTGTTGGAGAAAAGGGAGGGGGAGTAGTTCCCTAAAGACCAGTACAAGTGAGGAGGCCTCTTCGCTAATGGGGTTATGTTAAGGGAGTTGCGTACCGTACTTATGCATATTTTGTGTAGCTGAGTCTCGTCAATGTTTGAAAGGTTCTCTCGCTATGCCTTTGCTTCAAAATAAAATTCTCGCTCTGCCTTGGCTATGTAGTTCAAACAAAGACGTTCTAATAATATCTAACAACTAAAACAAAACCTGTACTGAAATATCTAAAAAAAATCTTAAATGCCTCTTGATAAAATAAAACAGATTGTTAATGGCACGTTTTAACAAAGATGGAAATTAGAGTTTTTTTTAACACCGTGCCTTACTACGCATGCGATAATTACTCTAATGGGGTATAAATGAGGAAGTAAACATTTTTTAGAGTTAACATAACCATATTTGCGGGGAAAGAGAGCGGGAAAACATTTATTTTGTTCGTTCTCGATGGAAATAAATTGTATTATTTAACTGGCCTTAAAGAAAGAAAATGTTGTTATAGTCATGATGGACTCTTTTCTTTAAATCGTGTTCTCAAAATAATTTGCAAAATATTCTATAGGCCTATTATGTCACGTCACAAAGAAATATATCAGTATAACAGTTCCATTATGTATAGAAAGGGCACGTAGAAAAGTTAATACAGTATATCTATTTTCACGTATTCATACGTCAATTCATGTGAACTGCAGCTATCACTTTTGATAGAGTATAACTGATAGCAATACTTATTACCTTGCACTTGTAAAATACTTAAATTTTTTAAATCAATTTTTGCCACAAAAATGTTTATACTTTTTAAAAGGCCCTTCCAGTGAAAAAGTGACTTTAACTCTGATGCAAGGTAATGCTAGCCAACTTTTTTTTTTTTGCTATAACAAATAAGAAAAAAATAGTTTCCATGCAAACTTTGGTTACGTAAGATTTTTCAGTTACGTGAATGTAATAATTATTTTTCTCTCTAACTTTTTCACAAAAAGAATCTATGAAGAGGGTTCGGAGGAAAGAAGGTTGATCTACGTATCATTTTTATGCCCCAGTTGGACGTAGATTTAAAATAAAGGAAGTTGGTTGGGGGTTTAGATGGGAGGGGGTGGGGGGTATGGTGTGGATGGCGTTCCATTTCAATTCATATCTGGTGGGTGGGGTGGAGATCCGGAGGAGGTCAGCTGTTCACAAAAATGAGAACGATGAATAGAGGTGGCACGAAAGGGACAGCAAAAAGGTTGGATTCATAGACGTAGAAACAATTTTACTTTACACGTACCCGTTAAAGGTAGAGAAAAAAAAGCAACTGTTTTATTGCTGTGTCAACGTATACTTCGTTTACCTTAGTAGGTATTAGGCTTACCTTGCATTATTCCAGCTATTCCAGCAGTTACAGCTTGTAAGATAGGATCATAGTGTAGTTAATCAAGGTAAGAGGGCTGCCACCATTCAGGGTAAATTTAATATACACTCTGTTTGCCATACAATGTTAAGAGGGATATATGATAGAACACTGAGAGGCGTTGCAGACGCTTTTAAATCAGAAAATATTTAATCAGTTATTTGATATTTTTAAATATATTTTATAAAAAAATGTAGGCGAAAATTATCAGCAGGTTTCTGATCAGTCAAAAAATTTAAGTTTTGTGTTTGAAGTTAGTAGTGGAAACGTGCGCCGCACAGAATTTCTCTTTCTGTCTCTCTTCGATCTTAAAATGGAAGCTTTTACTAAAAACTTTTAAAATTTTGTGAAATGAAAGGGGTGGAGGGAGAGTAGATAATGCAACGACCATTTACGTGAAAATTTATAATACCAAGATTAAAGCAAAAAGTTAAAAACCTAAATCTAAGCTTCCTAAATCAAATAAAGTCATGGATTGATAGGGTCACAGCAGAAACTTTTAAAATAATGTGTGATTGTTTTATAGGGTTTTATCTGAGCTATCAAACTTTTTTGAACAATTTAAAGTAAAAATATAAACTTATTAACTGGTCATAACAACTTTCAACTAAAATTTTGTTGAAAACCATATTAAAATTATCAAATTCCTCATTTGATTATTATTACTTACGTTGTCTATAAATGTATAGAAATTAAACCTATCAGACGCTTTATACAAGATCCTAACCCTGTTCTTTTCTCTTCAACTTTTTTTTTAATATGGCGCGTGCCCTTGAGACTTTAATGCAGGGCTGGAAAAAACCCATCTCAGTTGAGTTTTATTGGTTTTTCTCATAAAACTTTTAAACTTTAATTACCACATGTGTTATGACTAAATTTAAAAACTTTCGGCCAAACCTGATACATTTGTGCAACGTATTAAGTGTAAATTAAACAGTAAATTTATAGAAACTGTTAATAATGATACTAGTGGTTCTATGCTGCAAATACGATATGTTATGCTAACTGCAATAAATTATACTACCGGTACTTTACTGTCATTTTATAATATGTTAGGTAAGGTAAAATATTTATTGAAACAATGTAATGTTTCCTTTCTTAAATGTTGACTTGAATAGGCGTGATAAAGACCAGAACAAAATTACATTATAAACATTAAATAATATTACTATGTGGATCGGGGAAACTTTTGCTGGGTGTATGCGGACGTAATTGGGCGTAACCATAAAATAGGGGCAAAGTACCACTTAATCGACACAGCCCTACCAGATCCATCATTGCATCATTGACGTTTTGGAAACTTTACAAGAAGATATAATGTACTCGTTAAGGTACTACCTCAGTTTAGCTTTCGGCAGAAAGCAATTAAAACATACCTGTACTAAGTACACTTAGCCCCAAGAAAAGAAAAGAAATTAATATAATATATTATAACTATTTTGAACAAACTAATGGAGAAATCTTGTATATAATGAAACAATAAAATGGTTGATTTATTTATATGTAATAACAGTATTGTACCCTACCTTTAAAGCCGGCCAGTAATATACAGAACTAATATCTCAAACAATTTTACTAATAATAATTAAGTGTGCTATCATTATTGAAGAGAAGTCTCCAAGTAAAGTAATAATAAAAATATAATCAAATATAAATTTTATCATAATTTTACAAACCACATAAACTATTGAAGATTTGTTGCACATAGGCTATCTATGACAAACAAAATATTTATGTATTTATATAGTTGTTTTTTTATATTATAGATATTACAGTTCTATATTAAGTAGGCTAAAGTAGATATGGTCCTCAGTAATGGAGGTGAAAAGTTGAGTGAGTAGCTTATCGGTTGATAACTCTAGTCACCCTTACGGCACAAACTTATATTTATTTTCCTGAGTAGGCCCAAAAAAAAATCAGGAGGTAAAATTTCCACCAGTAAAAATGAAGTCTGTCTTGAATAGGAATGGTGTCAACATTTACGTTTATGTGGTAGTCAGACAAATCTCTAAGGGTATCCAAACCCCACGATTAAACTCCCGTAGTATTAAGTATTATTTCGGCGAATGTAGAGAGAGAAAAAAATTCTCAAAAATCACTTTTCCCAACTTTACTTTGGTCCTGCACCTTCTTAACAAGCAATATTATGTTAGAATATGTGGAAATTATCTTGTATGGAGACGGACTAAAAAATCAGGACGTCCTCTTACCTCCATATCTCGAAAAGAAAAA
>CABEEJ010001710.1:34662-48429 GCA_901482245.1 Timema douglasi
GGCCTAAAATACTACAGCTAAAAAATGGTATTAAGTTTAAAATCAATATAAGTATTTCCCATTATAAAATACCAAAAAAGAAATCACAATTCATGTTTTAGACGGTACCCGGTGGGCTGCCAAAACTTCGAAACTCCCTCCAATTATTTTATTACTATTGTTATAGCTAGAAATTTGTGCAATCCTTCTAAAAGGCGGAGATGCCTATTTTCCATCTCCCTCTTCCGGGCAGGGCGAGATTGCATTCTATAAACTAGTAAACGAAGCGCGTTCACACACGCTCAAAATGGCTTCCTGAGAAATCTCTGAAATAGTTAGAAGAAAATAAATAAAAGCTTGACGAGTGAAGAAATAAACACGACTACAGGGTAAAGAATATTAAATAAAATAAAAATATACAACTTTAAATAGTTTTTTTAAATTTACTTGTAAGCCAGGGAACCATTTTAAACCATAGTTACAAATTTCCCTTGTAACTGCCAGCTAAGTAAGCATGCTATCTTACAACCATGACACTCTAAGCTGATAGACTTTAAAAAATAAATACAAACTGACTATACTATATAAAAGTGGTTATAACAATAAAAAAATACGGGGGATTATTAGATTCATTATAATAATAATTATGATCAACACTGATTTTAGACATGTTAGCCAACATAAGTATATAGCTAAATAGTAACTAAACTAGTTCTAGATTTGTATTTAATACTATTAAATAATACAAGATTTAAATATCCAAAGTTTGAGAACATTCAATATAAAATATTCTCGATGTTAAATTTTATCTTAGAAAATGACCAGGTATTAATAATCATTATTCAATTATTTAGTAATCTATTTTGCTATTTTTATTTTCATTTCTTTGTCATGGCAATACAAGTATACAACTTCAATCAAGTATAATTTAAAATGGAAGACAATATTGAATAGGTTACCGGTCTAAAGTAATTTTAAAGCTCTATTACGTTATTAATGTGAAAATTGATACTAGTTTTAACAATTTGTTAAGCACGCGTGTTATTTATAAGTGGTAATACCGATATTAACTAAATTAAATAGCCTATGCTTACCAATGGGTTTTAAAAACTGATAATAACATATATCAAGTGTAAGCTCAAAAGTGACGAGCCTACAAAACTTTCGATATCGATATCGAGCTTAAATGATGAACTCGGCTCGAAGCTTGAAATCTCGAGAACTTGCCGATGCCTATGATTTACTTGGATGCACAGAAAATGAACAACCACAATGGAACACTCTAAGTCTCAGTATCATCACACGTGACACCCAAAACATTTATTATTATTATTATTATTATTATTATCATTATTATTATTATTATTATTATTAGCACCGCGTCTTACTACCCGTTCGGGTTATAGATGAAATGGAGGACCTACAGTTTAACGTAGAATCCGAACCACGGTGGAGGCCTGGCATTCCCCACATTCACAAGATGTCTTGTCAGAGGTTAGGGAAGGGTTTGGTAATCAGATAAATCTGCACCCAAAACAAAATAGATGGGAAACTTTGTAGGTATCTGCCTACATACTGTTGGACCAATCAGCTTAATGGATAGAAAGGGTAATCCCCTGCAACTATATTGCTTAGTCAATCAGCTCTAGCTATGTAGCTAGAAGGGGGAATCCCCTGCCTCGATATTGTGACCTTCAACTATGACTACAGAAGGGAATCTGCTTCTGATGTATCTGAATAACTCACTTCATGTTCATTTACTTTTGAGTTTTTCACACACCTTGGTTGCTTATGTGAGTCTGTAATGTTATATTAAACTGTAAAAATAGGCAGTTTTGAAAGAAAAAAAACGCATAGCAAACCAAGTGTGTTTTATCAAGTGGGCCCACCCAAAAAGGTCCGGGTGGATTTTTTCGGGTTGGGTCCATTATGGTAAACCCTGCTTTAATGTGTATTAAAAAAAGATAATATAAATGGCATACTAATAATCTTTGTTCCAACATTCCATTCAGCGAAGCGTCTAGCTACTATCCGAGTGGAAACCGATCGGACGTTACCATGAAGATCAAAAATAACACATCTTTATGATTATGTATTTAAATAATCAATAGCGTCTCAAGCCTCCACCGTGGTTCGGATTCCAAGTTAAACTGTAGGTCCTTCATTTCATCTCACAATCACCCTACCATTACACATTAGCGTCAGTGCGTATAACCCGAACGGGTAGTAAAGACGCGGTGCTAATAATAAATAATAAATAAATAGCGTCTCAAGTCGAGATTTGTGAGAAAGAAGATGTATGGTATGTATTAAATTTAATCGTCAGTGCATAATGTCATCTGTTCACAGTGTATATTCTAAAAGGATCAAAATAAGTTATTATAGCCTTTAGAAATTCCCCAGGTGTTTCCCTGAAAATAGGTTGATTGACCACAATGACGAGAAAATCCTTCCTCTAGTTTATCCTGGAAGATTCCGCTAACACTACAGTTGGAGTTAGCCCGCTTGGCACTTAGAGCTTTAATGAAACCATCGCTACTCGTTTTGGTGGTCGAATAGTCTAAGGCATATCCTTCTCGCGAAGGATGGGATCACGAATGACAGGGAGAACGGGGTTCCAATCTCAGTCAAATGTACTGATGGTGGTTTTTTTATTAAATGGGTTTATACCCTACCTTCACGTTAATGCGGTTATATTTCTTCTAAGATTCAATCTTACTCATCTTTAAAACTTCGTAGTTAGTACATAAGTGGATTATAACTTGGATGGGTAGTAGGATGGGGTGACCAGAAAACATCACTGGTCTACTTGTAATGCTTGAAATAAAATGAGGGCTATTGCAGCATGTGTGCATGACCGGAGGACTAAGTGGACTGACTACAGGTAAAGAGGACCACAATTCGATTATATATGAGTGTGTTTAATTAGTTGGGTTATACATTTGGTATTTAAAAGGGATCATCAGGGATTAATTCACCGTTTAAAAAGAAACCATTTTAAATAAACCCTTTAATTTTATTTTTAAGATGAAGCAAAATTAAATAGTTGATAAAATCGACGTGTTAAAAACTTATTCCGTCAGAGAGAGCACTGAAACTTTCTTCAAATATTGTCCATCCGTCTTTGAACAGAGTTCATGGTATGAAGACTGGGGTGATCAAAGATATAAGATTTTAAATGTAGCACAGTTGGGCAAGTGATTCAGAGTGTATTGTAAGTCTAGGTGCACATTGTAACGCAGGGAAGCACAGTGTGAACGCAGGATTAGGCAGCGCAGCGCAAGGCAGGACAATGTGGATGCAGGATTAGGCAGCGCAGCGCAGGACAGCACAGTGTGGATGCAGGATTAGGCAGCGCAGTGCAAGACAGGACAGTGTGGATCAGGATTAGACAGCGCAGAGCAGAACAGCACAGTGAACACAAGATATTAGACTGCGCCGTTCAGGGCTGAGTGGGACAGTGTAGATGCAGGACTAAGCAGCGCAGTGCAAAGAAGGACAGTGTGGATGCAGGACTAGGCAGCGCAGCGCAGGACAGCACAGTGTGGATGCAGGATTAGGCAGCGCAGTGCAGGACAGCAACGGTGTGGATGCAGGATTAGGCAGCACAGTGCAAGACAGGACAGTGTGGATGCATGATTAGGCAGCGCAGCGCAGGACAGCACAGTGTGGATGCAGGATTAGGCAGCGCAGCACAGGACAGCACAGTGTGGATGCAGGATTAGGCAGCGCAGCACAGGACATCACGGTGTGGATGCAGGATTAGGCATTGCAGTGCAGTACAGGGCACTGAGGCACAACACAAAGGAGATGCGAATAGTGAAAGAAAAATAAACACATGACAGTTGTGTGTGTGTGATGGATAGCTCACGATAATTGAACCTGAGCTATGAATCAGATGCTGATGCAGAAATGAAAAGTTTTCCAATGTTTCTATGTAAAATGAACACGAGAGTAAATTAATTATGTAGAAGCTTTATTTCTGCGCATACGTTTTTTTTCTTAGTAGTTTATTGATGAGGAATATCTCTTTCAATTACACCAACGTATTCATTAGTCTATACTTTTATCCGTGTTTATTCTAGGATAGGGAGAGTTGTGGGTAGGGGTAGCATGAAAATGGAACGAAGGGCAAAGGGAGAGATAAAGATAATGATAAGAGAAAGAACAGTGTTAAGAGAGATAGATGGCCTCCTCTATGAAAATGACTGCAACACAGTTTCTAGTTTAAACTCCAGTGTTTGTGTTTCATTTCGTCCGATGTTGTTTCAGTGCATGGTTTTTTTATGTGTTTTTTTTTTGTTCTAGAGCTTGCGATTAATATTTTTTTTCTGTTCCGTTTCAGCCGTGTTGGAAGCGTAGTTGAAACGTTGAGTAGGTTTGGCAGAAAGGGTAAGGGAAGGATAGGTGGGGGGGAGGGGGGGATCGGTGAGGGCATAAGGGAAGACGGGAAAAGGGAAGATTGTCTTATTCTTCCAACACAGCGTTAATTACTCTTCCGTCTCTTGTCCGCGTTATTCGATGATCGCAGTCAAGACGGGAAAGCCTGATATAATATTCTGCGAGTTCTCGGAGTAGAAATGATTGGTAAGCCGATTTAAAAATTAGAGTGTGTGGAAGATTTCTTTTTCAAAAATATTATGATTAATTTTACATTATGAGATGGACTTCTATGTGTGTGAGTCCTTACTTTTATACTTTTTCACGAATTCACGCCTATTCTAATAGGCTATATACGACGATTATTTTTAAATAACATATTATTTTTAATCAAAAGTTTTTCTATAGTCTGTGTAGTTTCCTATTAAAACCGCACCATCAGATTCCACATGAGAGACCAATCTCTATTCGCAAGCTTTTTTTAGTACTGCATCTTAGTTACTACCCATTTGGGTTACACGCCAATGAACTAATTACACTAGTGGGTTGGAGAGGAGAAAGTTTGAATATATATGAGGCGCACCCTCATTTGCGTAGTGATAAAGTGGGAAACCATTTAGGAAAAACTACCCTAAGTACAACCAACGGGGATCTCCCCGTCAGTTTAGTCTGTTGTGAAAGTAACTCCTTATACCATGCAACCACCAAATTAGACATCATTTGACATAAATATCCTTTTTTTTTCTTTACCAAATTAAAAATGAGATCAAAACACCCTATATCAATGGACACATGAAATAAACGTTTAGATGGTATGGACTAGTTTGATAAAAATAGTGCTGGAGTTCAAATCCTGGTAAGGTGTACTGAAAATATTTACCCTATAATTTTCACATTATTTCCTTCTACGCATTTAACAGTTATATTGGAATAAACATCTGGATGGACAGTCATACATATAAAGTGACATGTGGTCAAGTTAAAACAGAGCCTCGCTAAGCTGGGTTGATTAAAACAGGCAGCAGATTAAACAAAAATTGTCCCTACACATTAATTGTGCTTCTACAAACCACTTGGTGAGCTGGCGGTCTAGGGGTAAGGTGTCAGACTTCTATGCTGGCGGCCGGGGTTCAATCCTCGGTCCCGGCAAAGATCTATCTGATTACCAAACCCTTCCCTCACCTCTGACAAGACATGTGGGGAATGCTAGGCCTCCACCGTGGTTCGGATTCCACGTTAAACTGTAGGTCCTCCATTTCATCTCACAATCACCCCACCATTACACATTAGCGTAAGTGCGTATAACCCGAACGGGTAGTAAGACGCGGTGCTAATAATAATAATAATAATAATAATACAAACCACTTTGTTGTGGCTATGGTAGATTTAGTTAGATGGCTAGAAAATGCTTACCTTTATCACGCGTCATCAAATGATTCCACTCTCTCCCTTTTCCGTGAGTGCCATGAGTAATGCAACGACACGCGCAGTTCGTCAGTCACATTCGCGATAGCCAGCCCTCAACTAACAAACCCAAATGGGCACAACTAATGGAACTCCCCACCCCCCACACCCATTTTCCTAAAAAAAAAAACACCCACACATACCCACGCCTGGAAAATACTGGTGGTCCACTGATTTTCTGGTGACGTATCTCCGCCGAAATGACTAATTCCATCAGCCCTGCTACATATGTAACACCCTGTCGCATTAACATAAACCATTTTATAGACCAGTCGCAGGGAAAATGGCGGTGGGTGTGGGCTGGGGTGGAGGGTGTAATATTCTCCGTGTTATGTTGGCGATAATGGTTGCATACCTATTTTCGTACGCATCTTCGTGACTACTTTGCCTCGTGCATATTTTTAGGATGAGAGTTTGATGACGAAGATAGGTGGTCTTGAAAAAGTTTTTTAGTATATCTTGAGGAAAAATATAGGCTACCCAAAACACATTGGTATTTTTTTCCTTTAGAGGTGTATATTTTCTTATTTTTAGCTCTACAACATCCAACTTGTGTAGGTTTCATTAAATAGCAATGTGGATGGTTCACAAATAATTTAGCTATTACACTTTAGGTATAATATAGTAATAATCATATGGAGTAAAATTATAGTTAACAAATTATTTAATAGATGGGGCTATTTTTCTTGTATTCTCTACACATAATCTTATCGAATCACAGTGAATTATACATAAAATAGTTATAACATCAAGAGTGTTTAGTTAATTAGAAGGAAACAGTTAATTTTATTTCCCCCACTTGAGGTTAAAAAATTGTGTATTGAACTTTTGAACACCCAAAGGATAAAAAGTGTAAATCATAAACATTAGTATAAATCTATATTTGAATTAATCAAACGAAATATTAACAAAAGTATAAACAAGTCACACATATTTCTCTGAAATTAATGCTAGCTGCAAAACTATTTTTATTAAATTATTTATAGTTTAGATATTCATACTATTGTTATCATTAGGTGTTCTGTCTCATGACAGAACCACTTCTTTTGTCAGTGAAATTAGACCGTCAATGCGCCTTACCCTGTCCTTTGCCTTCTTCAGCTCCCCGATTTTTCTTATTTACTTCAAGACATTCGATATTTGAATCCTCCTCCTTCCTAAGCTATTCTTTCTCTCAACCTTTCCATCAATGACGTCATGCAGAGGACCGTTCCTCCTAAGGCTATGTCTGGTTCAGTTTGCTTTGTATCGAACCATCACATCCAAAATGGTTCTCTTCTCACCCATTCTTCCTAGCACTCCTTCATTTGTCACCCTGTCCGTCCACCTGAAATTCTCATGTCTTCTCCAGCACTACATTTCAAAGCTCTCCGAGTATTTATTTTCCATCTTACATCCATACCATAAGTGTGCAAAATATGTAATGGTTTTATTTATTTCATTAGTAAATACGTTTTACTTTCTCTCAACCATTCGAAGAGACAAGTATTGTGACTTTAAAAAAGATTGAACTCTATATTTTGATAAATGTTGGCGTTTCATGATCCTCTGGAACCGAAATAGTGTTTTTCACGATGTCTTGTATTTGTATCTTGGCCTAGAGCCTAAACAATTTTACCGACTGGGCTAAAACTCGGTATTGTCATAACATGCAACTTTTGGTAATCAAGAGCTTGCAAGGATGGCGTAAGACTGAGCGGTTTAACTGTCAATTATTCTATATTAGCAGTTGTGCACACGCACTTAGCCATGTTTTTAAAACAGAGATTGTTCTCATGAAACAAATAGCCGAAACTATTGTTAATGCATTTTAGTGGGGATATTCCCTCTTAGATGTCATATTCTGAAAATTGAAAAATGACACCTGGACACGGGAATCGAACCCGGGACCTTCGGCTTAGTACGCCAATGCTCTTACCACTGAGCTATCCAGGATTCGTCCCGTGCCCATGGTCATTCTTCACTCATAGTTTAAGGCAGAGTCTAAGATGGACGTGCGGAAGTCGTCAGCTTATAAACATGTGATTATATGAGATCACAGCCATCAGACCACGCAGCCATTAGCGACTCGGTAGTTGGCAATTTAGCAGCCATTCGACAATTATATATATATAATTGTACAGGATCTTGTATATATTCATGAAACAAATAGCCGAAACTATTGTTAATGCATTTTAGTGGGGATATTCCCTCTTAGATGTCATATTCTGAAAATTGAAAAATGACACCTGGACACGGGAATCGAACCCGGGACCTTCGGCTTAGTACGCCAATGCTCTTACCACTGAGCTATCCAGGATTCGTCCCGTGCCCATGGTCATTCTTCACTCATAGTTTAAGGCAGAGTCTAAGATGGACGTGCGGAAGTCGTCAGCTTATAAACATGTGATTATATGAGATCACAGCCATCAGACCACGCAGCCATTAGCGACTCGGTAGTTGGCAATTTAGCAGCCATTCGACAATTATATATATATAATTGTACAGGATCTTGTATATATTCATGAAACAAATAGCCGAAACTATTGTTAATGCATTTTNTGGTAAGAGCATTGGCGTACTAAGCCGAAGGTCCCGGGTTCGATTCCCGTGTCCAGGTGTCATTTTTCAATTTTCAGAATATGAGAGATTGTTTTGCCAGTTAGCACAACACAGTGTATTGACGTAAACAGTAACTCAGGAGCAACATCCCTCTTCTAGTGGTTTATAGCTTTAGACGTGTTTTTCAAAAGAGAATATCGGGAACGACGCCAGTTGCTAAGGGGCTACTTAGAAGTGCTTTACATACTCAGCTACATAGTTACGGTAACTTGTAGGATAATATCCTACAGCTTGAGTCCCTTTTCAGTACGGAGGATGAAACCCCAAACCATATTGAAAGTCTGAGTTATATAACAACCTCGCAACATCGGGGGACCATGTGTTTGACACCAGTTAAGGTTCTAAAACCTAATATAAGCCAGGTAGTGGAACTACTGAGTTTTAGAGGTGTTGACAGCATGAATACCTTTTTCTAAGCTCTTTCAACATAAATATTATTTCCTAACATGTGTGAATCTTTCCACACATTTCAGAAACCTCTATATTAGGGTTGCCAACGTCCTGGTTTTCCGGGATTGTCCCTTCTTTTTTAGATGATAGTCCCTGTGTCCCGAAAGACCACTTCGGGACACACGATGGTCCTGGTTTTTAACTTGTTTGGCTTTGTTCGCTTTTACCCCTCAATTGGTGAGGTAGGAGGCTTATTAACATTATTTTTCACCCGCCTCGACGGCGTAATTATTTAACGCGCTAGTCGTATTGATCTATACTGCCGAGTACGGGAAGATCGAGTTTCAAATCTCACTCGGCTGAACTGGAGTGTTTTTTTTCCTAAATGTGGATTCACGTCCTCTAAATTAAACATTCACAATTCCTAATCCATTAGCGTAATTAGTATTTAAACATATAATCTGTACGGGTAGTAAGACAGGGTGCTAAAAAAACAAAAAAAACCATTATCTGGTCAGGTTGGTATACAAAAGTATAACACAATTTGGGAAAGTCCCGTCTATTCTATAAGTTTAGTGGTTACATTCTCGTTGAATTTGTATGACATTGCGTCATTTTAAGAGAGTAAGTGTAAATGTAGGGATTTTTTTTTCGTGGCTCTGACATTTATTTAGATATTAGATTTAATTTACAGTATTAGTCATCCCTTATTATTCGAGCACCCAAATCTTAATAATTCTCTCTCTCTCTCTCTATTCCCTTGTTTGTTTCTACCGCAGTTGTTTGGGACGTGGTCTAAGGGAAAGTTTGGCACACTACCCTGCACCTCCACAAGATCTCTCCAACCCCCCTCTCGTCTCGCTATTAAAACTCGCTAAAGAACACCCCTTGTTACTATCATTTTAAGAAATCTCCAATACAAAGTTAATGATTAAAGTTTGTTCTATAA
Organism: Timema douglasi; assembly: GCA_901482245.1. Lineage (NCBI taxonomy): Eukaryota > Metazoa > Arthropoda > Insecta > Phasmatodea > Timematidae > Timema > Timema douglasi. The sequence goes on from CABEEJ010001710.1 coordinate 44,426, forward strand.
AAGGGAGGACATTCAGTATCAATGGCCATCTCATGATCTACAGTCTAAATAAAAAGAACACTTTCAGCTCGAAAACTTTACACGTGAAAACAATGTTTATGGTTGGGTAAAACTTTCATTTTGGCGTATTCTAAACAAATGTTTCTTCAGAGTATTTGTTTGGGTGCATTTGTTTTCTTAATGTTATAAATTTAGAACCACTAAAATTATTATAAGAACATGAGTATTACCTCTAAATAACTCATACTCTTAGCTTAGTGGATAAAATAACTGGCTAAAAGTCTGAGATGTTAGTCTCAGTGGGGTCTAAAATTATTAAAACCTTTGGATATAGGACTAATCAGGCGCTAAGGTTGGTTTTTGGTGGTAAAAGGTGCTGTTCCACGTTAAGTTAGTTTGTAAATAATTATTTTAATAGTATTGTGATTAGAAAATACACTCTAGGTGACAAAACGTTAAATCTTCACACACAATGTTTATATCAGCGCATTATGCATAAGCTAACAACCCAGGACTTATGTTATAAGTATATTCTCAGACCCAGCTTCTAAATATGTACTTATTATTATTATTGTTAGCACCGCGTCTTACTACTCGTTCGGGTTATACGCATTTATGCTAATGTGTAATGGTAGGGTGATTGTGAGATGAAATGAAGGACCTACAGTTTAACGTGGAATCCGAGCCACGGTGGAGGCCAAGGCCTGGCATTCCTCACATTCACAAGATGTCTTGTCAGAGGTGAAGGAAAGGTTTGGTAATCAGATAAATCTTTGCCAGGACCGAAGATCAAACCCCGGCCGCCAGCATAGAAGTCTGACACCTTAACCCCTAGACCGCCAAGTCACCCATGTACTAATTGAATAGCATAACGATCCCGTATATAAACACTAAACATATTTAACCCAATTTATAGTTGAGGAGCTTACTTCCAAAAGTTAACATGTCTATTCACACACATTTTTCCAGAGAGCTGGAACGCTGATCCCTCTGAAATAAAAAACACTAGGATCGTTGAAATTGTCTCATAATATCAGTATAGATGTTGATAATAACATACTAGAAGTGGAATTTTTTCAACCGGTATTAAAGGAGATATCAGCATTTCTAAAACGGATATGCTGCCTTTTCATGGAAGACATGGACATGCTATCTTTTGATATAAAAAATATAATTAATTAATTAATTAATTAATATTAGCACCACGTCTTACTACCCGTTCGGGTTATACGCACTTACGCTAATGTGAAATGGTAGGGTGATTGTGAGATGAAATGAAGGACCTACAGTTTAACGTGGAATCCGAACCACGGTGGAGGCCTGGCATTCCTCACATTCACAAGATGTCTTGTCAGAGGTGAAGGAAGGGTTTGGTAATCAGATAAATCTTTGCCGGGACCGAGGATTGAACCCATGAAAAATATAGATCTTCAATTTTTATTAGAAAATTATTTTCTAATAAAAATCAATTCTATTTTGGAACATTTACCGTTAAAAAAAATTACAAATTTCTTGAACCCTCAAAAAAAATAGTAACCATAAATTAATCTTTCTTTTTTTTTTGACAAAATCTTTTCAGATACACACACACCAAAATAGTAAACGAGCCTTGGTTGTAAAATTTCACATTAGATAGAAAGAAAGAAAATCTCAAGCACTTTTGTTGAGCTCATGTTTGAGGAGCAGTCTCCTCTTCATCCAAGCACTAGCATTGCTCACCATCAGAATCCACAGCATCTGCTGTCTGATGGCCATCTTGCAAATCTTCATACGATACAGATCATACAATATAATGAGGTCATGAGAAGATAGAGGACATCGTTCTTCTTAACTGCATTTCAGGGGCAGCTGGTATATATTTATCGTGTCATCTCCTTTCTTATTTTTTAACATCGACTTGTCTTGATCAAGGGCACGCTATAGACCATGTATTCGGTTATCATTTCTTCGTGTCGTATGGCACTTTCTCTCCCTAAATCCACTGTTAAGGACAGCTACCGATCCTTCTATTGAATAATGAACGAAATATTTCACAAGCAAAGTGTCACAATAACAATAATACATTAACAAAAATAAAGACCTCCTTCGAATGACCATGACACTTTCTGTTTAAAGCATGCCTTACTGATAAGCGTGGTGTCTAAAAGTGCTAATGGTGGTACATGTTGATACATAGACACACTAGCTTAGCTAGGAATAAGTACAAGCACTTCCATTTCTAGGTGGGCTCGGTAAATTTAACTACAAATTGGGATGATTGACAGACCTTGTGCGAGTAAGCTCTCCAATTGAACCAGGGCTCCTAACTTCTAAACTTAAGAAGGGGATTTAGGGGACACGAGAAATGGTTAGTATTTTCGTAGTTTTTCTAGCAAAAATTTTTTGGCCTAAATAAATAAAATTTTGCTCTTGTAGGAAGTTATAATTTAATTGTATTGACAGGGTGGTATCAACAATTCTTGAATATCCATCATGAACATAGTCGCATTATATGACAAACTTTTTAAATGTAGAGAAATTTTTTCATTAAATTCCAGAACCCACATGACAGATATTTAAGAACTGTTCAGGTCAACACTTGAAAAAAATTAAGCTTTATGTTTGTAATGAAGCTACATTTAATTTAGTTTGACAAAAAAAAAGCTTTTATATAGAAACTGCAAAAACGCTGACTTTTTATCGCGTCCCTTATATTCTCACATTCTCACACATAAATAATTCACTACAGACATATTGGTCGTTTGCTTGATATAAAAAAAGTTTAATTAGTTGAAATATTTTTATCGTCGTCACTAGGTATATTCACGTAAAAAAGTTTTGACTTTCTATGTACTATCAATCATTTAAAATCTATCTTTTTACATTTTGTCACTCTACCGCCTTTCTCATATATCTATCTATGTAGGCAGGTAGGAGTACATATTTCATAAGTGTAAAAGAATTGACTAGGTAGCACAAATAGATTTATTATACAAATAACATAAAAAGGTGATATGGGGTTACAACAGTTAATGACAGGACTTAACAACTTTAAAAACATAGGAACTACCCGGAGCACGGGAAAAGAACATGTCCAAGGCGACACGGCAACACTAAAATGAAAGTTAAGTTGATAACGGGTGTAGGATTGCAAGACAGCCGGGCTAGCGCCAGACTTCCACCATAAAGGTCTAAAAAGAGAACATGGAGAGTTAGCAACACACAGCAAAATGGCTAATGCTATAGTTTTAGATTTACCAAGTTACATGTTGGACAAGCTACCTATCTTGACTAGACAAAGGAGCAACATCTAAAATAATAAACAATAAGATGACCGTAGTTCAGTTACACTAGTCGATGACTAACAAACAGGTGTCCATGCAAAATTGTACTATGGCCATTCTATTCCCAGTGGGTACTGCCAGATCACTCAATAGTACATTTATACCACTCCCCACTACCTGGGGTATACATCAAATCTAGTACACACTAACTTTAAACACTTGGACTAATGAGGTGCCAACAAGGGGCAAATGAAAATACTATCTGTGCGGGCCACTATACAACATTAGCTGTGTTCTGCACTTTACGCAGCCAAAATAGTATCACAGAAAAATGGGTGGCAACAAGAAATCTGTGAGATACTGACCTAACTAGGTCCTCAAATAAAGGTGTTAGACAACCTGCGTGTAGTCATACAAAATTTAAACACGTGAACATGACGTTCACGGTGCAATGACATATAGTGAAGTCATGAGGACTTAAAACGAAATAAAGAACTCATGGAGAAGAGGAAGCTTAAAGTGAGCTCCTAAGAAAACATAGTCTTATAGAGTAACTAAACAAGTATGAAGGACTTGGAAACTTAATTGTCATTCCGAAAAATTAATCTATGTCAGAAGAACATAGTCATATAGACTAACTCAACAAGTCTGAAGGACTTTACAACATAATTGTCATTCCGACAAATTAATCTAAGTCCGAAGGACATAGAAAGTCATATAGACTAACTCAACAAGTCTGAA
>CABEEJ010001710.1:48490-62109 GCA_901482245.1 Timema douglasi
CACCTCTGACAAGACATCTTGTTAATGTGGGGAATGCCAGGCCTCCACCGTGGTTCGGATTCCACGTTAAACTGTAGGTCCTCCATTTCATCTCACAATCACCCTACCATTACACATTAGCATAAGTGCGTATAACCCGAACGGGTAGTAAGACGCGGTGCTAATAATAATAATAACAAGTTTGAATACTTGGATCAATAAAGAAGATTACCTCGGCGTCCAGGTGGTGACACCCACGTCCCAACGGTCAGCAGTATCTTCTAGAGGTTCTGGGGCAGAAGCTCCTCCTTCGATGATATCCAAAGATGAACTACAATTTGTGAACCCAGAGATCGCCCATTATATACTCTTTATCTGTCTAGAAAATTGGGCATGTAAACAAGAAAAAAGGGAAGGCAAAGGGGGAGTGGGAGCTGGAGTAGTGGAGAAAGAATGTGCCAAAGAAGTCCTCTAGGGGAGTAGTGCCCGTATCTCGCGGCATCGGACCAGCAATATGCAGGTCTTTCTTCAATGTTAAGTTCAAGGCGTTAGACGTCCGTTTAAACTGTCACGCCTTCTACTCCGCTATACTTGCAGAACAGTTTGATGGCAGCATGGTAATCTAATCCAGGAATATCCATGTATGTGAATAGAGCACAGGATATATCAATTTTAATTCTCTTCTTTGGATTCCTTTATATTATTTTAGCATTTGATGAATATTATAGTTTGTAGATGGCATTTGAATTAAGTTACATGCTACATCATTATTTCTCCACAGATCAGTTCACAAAATATGTCATATCCCGTTTAAGGTAAAAATTGATTTGATAAAGCTTGAACATGATTAAACTGAATTTTCTCGATATATATTTTTTTCCCTCGAGTTTCGTAGAAATGTTTTGTCAATCGATTATTATAAATATTACAGTGCTAGTCTTCTTAAAAATGATCCATGAAAATAGCTTGGCAACTAAAAAGCGTTTTTTTTTTGTATGTGTGTAGATCGTTGTGCTAAGCAACAACAAAAATGTTTGTGTATTTTCCTTCTGTCTTCCACCCCCTCCAGTTTTTTGTATTGTCAAGGTAATATTTTATAAGTACATTAATATATTTATTGTAGGAGCAGCTGTAGTGGACTTCATACCACTCGTATTTTTCCTGCTCAAGTGTCATAATAATCCTACAAATATTAGTGCTTATTAATTATCTATACAAAGTAAATCAATTTATCTCGGTAAAGTTACCAAAAATACTATTTAAAAATACCTTCAAAGAAAAAAGAAAATATAATAAGGAAAGTTGGAATAATCAAGCTTGATAACAACGCCAACACTTTTTTTATATAGTCAACCCTGTTTTAGCCTAAAGTTCAGCGTGAGCTTGTATAAATGAAAAGTTGAACCGGGCGATGGTTCCAAACGGCAAACAGCCCAAAGTTCGTGGGCTCGCAAACAGTTTAACTTCTCCTTTCCTCTTCCCTGTGAATGTTTATCTAAAGAGAGGGTGGGGGAGGGGACGGAGGATTGTGTAGAAAGGAACCGAAACATGTGGGGGGATATAGGAGGCAAAGGGCATGAGCCCAAGTTCGGTAAAGGTGGAGGGAGATGGCCGAAAAGTTTATCATGATGTTAAGTAAACTAAAAATATAATTATTTTTAAATATTTGATTCTGAAATGGTGGTGTGTTTAATTAAAAAAGGATTCCCTGAATAAGGGAGTGGAGGGAAAAAAGTGAGTGTTGAGTCTTGCCCTGCTCATGAATAAGGAAATACATGAAGTAGAATATTGAGTAAGTGATGAAGGAGGGGAAGTAGCTTGTTTTACCGGGGAGGAGTAAGTGCACTCTTAACATTGACAGTATTATCGGCTAAATGTAATGCCTCATCCACACTATCTGACTGTTCTAGGTGAGGGAGGACGAGAGCTACTCTCGACACTCTCGCAGAGACTGTGCGAGGTGAGGGAGGATGAGAGATACTCTCCACACTCTCGCCGAGACTGTGAAAGGCGAGGGAGTACGAGAGATACTCTCCACACTCTCGAAGATACTGTGCGAGGCGAGGGAGAACGAGAGATACTCTCCACACTCTCGCCGAGACTGCGAGGCGAGGGTGGACGAGAGATACTCTCCACACTCTCGCCGAGACTGTGCGAGGCGAGGGAGGACGAGAGATACTCTCCACACTCTCACCGAGACTGTGCGAGGCGAGGGCGGACGAGAGATACTCTCCACACTCTCGCCGAGACTGTGCGAGGCGAGGGCGGACGAGAGATACTCTCCACACTCTCGCCGAGACTGTGAAAGGCAAGGTCGGACGAGAGATACCCTCCACACTCTCGCCGAGACTGTGCGAGGCGAGGGAGGACGAGAGATACTCTCCCCACTCTCGCCGAGACTGTGCGAGGCGAGGGCGGACGAGAGATACTCTCCACACTCTCGCCGAGACTGTGAAAGGCAAGGGAGGACGAGAGATACTCTCCACACTCTCGCCGAGACTGTGAAAGAGCAAGGGAGGACGAGAGATACTCTCCACACTCTCGCAGATACTGTGCGAAGCGAGGGAGGACGAGAGATACTCTCCACACTCTCGCCAAGACTGTGCGAGGCGAGGGAAGACGAGAGATACTCTCCACACTCTTGCAGATACTGTGCGAGGCGAGGAAGGACGAGAGATACTCTCCACACTCTCGCCGAGACAGTGCGAGGTGAGGGAAGACTAGAGATACTCTCCACACTCTCGCCGAGACTGTGCGAGGCGAGGGAAGACGAGAGATACTCTCCACACTCTCGCCTCTCGCCCACAGTCACCTGTCATGCAGTCTTAGTTTTAATGTTTATAATGGAGGATGTTGAACTTGCTGCTGCATCAGCTTTGTGTTTAATAACCTATCATAATTTTCTGTTTACCTATCTTCTAATTTATTTTTATTTTTGTGGAATTTATGTTTTGGTTCCCACAAAAAGGGTTCACCTTGGTATACTTCCACGAATTGAAGTGTATTTCATTTGTCCACTAGCTCATGTTTAATAACATTATTAAGTGAAAATTAAAAGAAAGACAAGATTAAAATTAATGAAGATTAATTTAATTAAATTTGTTGACGTGCCACGTGTTAACACTCCGATATCTAAATGCGCATTGACTGGACGAGTTTGCAATGGGGAGAGGGGCACTCGGACTAGCGTCTCGAGTCCTTTGACTCAGGCACAAAAGACCGACTCAAAACCTAGACGAGGCGGGAGAAGGAAGGTGAGGTAAGGCGAGGCGAGAGAAGGCAAGGTAAAGCGAGATGAGAGAAGGCGTGGTAAGGCGAGTAAGGGGAGGTGAGAGAGAGCGAGGTAAGGCGAGGTGAGGTGAGGTGAGAGAAGGCAAGGCGAGAGAAGGCAAGGTAAGGCGAGGCGAGAGAAGGCGAGGTAAAGCGAGGTGAGAGAAGGCGTGGTAAGGCGAGTAAGGGGAGGTGAAAGAGGGCGAGGTAAGGCGAGGTGAGGTGAGGTGAGAGAAGGCAAGGCGAGAGAAGGCAAGGTGAGAGAAGGCAAGGTAAGGCGAGGTGAGAGAAGGCAAGGTAAGACGAGGCGAGAGAAGGCAAGGCGAGAGAAGGCAAGGCGAGAGAAGGCAAGGTGAGAGAAGGCAAGGTAAGGCGAGGCGAGAGAAGGCAAGGTGAGAGAAGGCAAGGTGAGAGAAGGCAAGGTGAGAGAAGGCAAGGTGAGAGAAGGCAAGGTAAGGCGAGTAAGGGGAGGTGAGAGAAGGCGAGGTAAGGTGAGGCGAGAGAAGGCAAGGTAAGACGAGGCAAGAGAAGGCAAGGTGAGAGAAGGCAAGGTAAGGCTAGGCGAGAGAAGGCAAGATGAGAGAAGGCAAGGTGAGAGAAGGCAAGGTAAGGCGAGAGAAGGAAATGTGAGGCGAGGCGAGAGAAGGCGTGGTAAGGCAAGTAAGGGGAGTTGAGAGAAGGCGAGGTAAGGCGAGTAAGGGGAGGTGAGAGAAGGCGGGATAAGGCAAGGTGAGAGAAGGCGAGAAAAGGCGAGGCGAGAGAAGGCAATGTGAGGCGAGGCGAGAGAAGGCGAGAGAAGGCGAGAGAAGGCGAGAGAAGGCGAGAGAAGGCGAGAGAAGGCGTGGTAAGGCGAGTAAGGGGAGGTGAAAGAAGGCGAGGTAAGGCGAGTAAGGGGAGCTGAGAGAAGGCAATGTGAGGCGAGGCGAGAGAAGGCGAGATAAGGCGAGGCGAGAGAAGGCGAGAGAAGGCGTGGTAAGGCGAGTAAGGGGAGGTGAAAGAAGGTGAGGTAAGGCGATTAAGGGGAGCTGAGAGAAGGCGTGGTAAGGCGATGCGAGAGAAGGCAAGGTAAGGCGAGGCGAGAGTGTGGATGAAGCATAAGAAGAAAACGTTTCTGTACACTTAAGTAAAAAAAAGCTATATTATTAATAGTTTTTTTGTGTGTGTCAGCATACCACATATGAAAATTAGTTTTAATATTCTACCATTTAGGTTTGTTTAAAATGTAGCTTTTTTTTAGAAATGATAAAATATATGTACCACGTTTTTAGTAAGAATTGTATGCTCTACTCCAGAAAAAACATTGACAAATAATAACATAATATACCTACCTGTAACCCATGATGCAATCAATGAGTGCGAAATATTTATCTTACAGACGTTGCATACCTGTGACGTTGCGGAAAGTCATATTAGAATTTGGCCAAGTTGATCTATTTATTTTAAATTCAGGGAGTTTTCTGGATACAACTTTGAAAGAAAAACAAAAAATTCATAATTAATTATAAATATATTTTTGCACTATTACAACTTAAGCTATTTAGATTAATTATTCTAAACAAGACCTGGACCAGCCAGGATGTATATTTTAAAAGACCGTGGAAGCATATCAAGAATAAGAAATAAGAAAAAGTTAATTTTTAATTGAAAATAAATGTTGTACAGAAGCAAGTAGCTGAATGAGTGTTTATGCTCGTAAGGAGAAAAGGGGAGATGTTATAAATATATAAACAAGATAACTCGAAGGGTGAAGTTATCATTTTATTCCCTCCTTTTATATTCCTTAAATTGGTGTCTAAGTGGGCTAATCTAATGCTTAGGGAAAAGTCGGGTGGTATTACGCACCTTTTAAAAATAGCTATGACAGTAACTCAATGAAGAAAAATATATAAATAACGTAAATACCTCACTAAATATATAGATTTAATAAAATGAGAGAAGTAAGTACATTCAAACACATTTCATTGTTAAAAAACATAAAAACTAAAGTTATATTTTTGGCCATATCTCCCCCATTGGGTGGGTGATACGACCTAAGAGGTGTGGGAGATATCGCTTATGGAAAATCAAGTAGGAATGAGAAATTAAAACAGGAAATTTAATTTAACATTAATATAAACTAGCTTAGTCATAATATTACTAGGAACTCCAGGATTGCTGGTATGTATTCATTAAAATTTCTTTGCGCTAAGAATATTGTCTTTGCGCTAGAGATATGGCTTCCATGAAATACATTGCAAAATAAAATACAGTCAACACATAAAATCAACTACACAAATTAATAGAATATACATTTAAAAACTATTTTAATGTAACTTATTTTACTTCTTTAGCTTTTTATTTTTATTTTCAAGTTTGCCCCATAGGCCACATTTAACATCATAAATTGTGCAGCTTTCATGTAACCATCTATTGTACCGCATGTATATGATCCAGTCTGAGTTTGAAATTGTCTTCTTGTAATGTTCGAGACATTCGACACACTCATTTTCTTCATCCGAAATGCATCCATCCCCTGAATCCACGAGTAGTGGATCTGCATCTTCGTCATCGGAGGACAACTCCCAAAGACGTTTCTTAGCTGAAGTCTTTTTCGATGAACCTGATTTCTTATGCTTCTTTCTTTCACCTTTTTGTTTCTTAATGCATGTATCAAGTTTCCTTTGTTCAAATTTTTCCTTCCTTTCCTCTATTGCGCGTTTTTTTGCTCAATTTGGCTGAAATCAGTTTAGATTCGGTGAGCAGCACAGCTGATTACTTTCTTTCGGGTCGTTTGGGTAGTTTGGGTTGACCTGGTTTGGATGTTGCTATTAGTGACAACATTTAAAGCAGTTTTTTTGGCGTCAGAACTTGCCGTTGGGTTTCCTTCGTAGTTGAAGAAGTATAAGGTTTGACAGTAGATATTGTATTATCTGTAATATGTGGTGAGGGCTCATGAATCTCAGATTCAGAAGTCTATTCCCTAAGGTCAATATCTTGTGGTGTCTCTGAGCGTGCAGAATTAATAAAAGCTCTTTCAGGAATGGCAGACCGGATAAAAGGGAATAGGCCTGTTGCACGGAATCCTGATAGTCCTATTTCAACTGTAGCTGCTCGAGACCATGCCTTTGAAGTAAGATCACCAAAGTGTCGCCTCTCAATCTTTTTTATTAGGGTTAACAGCTCCCCACTCTTGATATAAGTGTTTAAAGTAAGCTTGAAGTGATCCGAAAAACGTCCCGTTGAGAGGTTGCAGGTAGTGCGTGGTGTGACTTGGCAAACATAAAAGGAGAATATTACTGTCCGCTGCTTTCTGCAACATCTTGGGGAGTCCACGTGTGCCCCATGTCCATCCAGGATAAGAAGACACTTGGCTGATTTCTTCCGGGGTATGAAGTGATTCTAAAGCCAATCCATGAGCAAATTTGAATCTACATAGGCATTCTTTCCTCATTTATATGAAGGCACCGTGTGGCAGGTTTTCAGACCAAACTTGTTGTGTATTAACCCCTTTGAAAATGCCGTACGCAGGTAAGAAGGGACCTTCAGCATTACAGCAGGTAATTACTGTGATAGTTTCACCTCGTTCGGCTGATGTATGTACATGGAGATCCTTGCTGCCTCTAATTGCAACAACCTCACCTGGTTCATTGTTTAGCTGCAACCCTGACTTATTCATGTTATAATTGTTGCCTGGTTTGTCTAATATATTATTTTATGTCAAAGATATTTTCAGCAACTCATCATATTCATCGACTTCTTTGACATTCATGCCATCAGCCTGAGCATTCGAAATTTCCTCTTCTTTCCGCACACTTAGTAAAGGGTTGCGTTAAGTAAAGGATCTAAACTAATTTATACCAGATTTTTTTTTTTTTTGTGATCATTGAATTTTGGTTTCAGACCCATGGAATTTGCCAAATTGTACGCAATTATTCGTGAATATTTTCTGGTAGGAGCAAATCCTACTGCCTGTGATTCTCCTACATGTTCAAATAATCTTCTTTCCGTATTTAAGCCTAAATATGGTGATTGGCCTAGGTGACCCTATACGAAATTTCCTGTAGTCAGTCTGTGACGAAGGGTATTTTCTATTTTTTTTAGTATTTTGTCTAATCGCATTGCTTTTATAGCTTTGTCGAATTATTCTTGAGTCTACATAGATCTGCTACTCTTACGAGGGGCGTACGATCATGATTGCAACGTACACTGAAATAAAAATGAATAAGCTACTTTTATAATATAGCATTTCCATCAGCAGTTTTAGGTTGCGTCTTATTTTCCTTTTGAATTCCTAGTTATAAAAGTGTGTCGTATCTCCCTTGCCAACAATGCGTTGTATCTACCAAAACCATGGGAGATATGATTCAGCGGTGGCCAGACCCACAAGTTGGCGAATAAGAGTGTGCTTTGTTCTGAACACTTGATTAACTAACCCTCTTTCAACTAGAAATGTTTATTCAGCGATCACTGTAATCTTTCCTGCACAATATAAATATAGCTGGGATAGTGTAAAACTTCGAGCAATTAACTTTGACTGTTTCCGACAAATATAAAATATGGAATCGAAAAATATAATTATATTTACACAAAAACTTTACACACGCCACTTCATGACAAGACTGTCTGCGCGCGCACATGTATCGCGTACGCAGAATTCCATAGAGTGCGTACGTCATAGCTACCTCAGCGTCATATCACCCGACTTTCCCTTAGTTGGAGTGCTTAAGGTGGGATGGAAGGGGAAGCGAGAAAAAAAAAACCATAGCGTTCACAGTTTTATGGAAAGATTTTTTTTTGACAAAATAAAATAAAATAAAATATTGCTCCAGTAGAAACATAGAATTTAATTTTCTTCACATGATGATATACTCAGTTTCATTAGCTTAGTGGCATTATCCAGCAATAATGGAGAGAAAATGTTATTAAAATTCCATAGCACCCATGACAGTTATTCAATAAATTTTGAGGTCACCATGGGAAGAAGATTAAATTCTGTGTTTGTACATCAGCAATATTTTATTTTTATGAACTAAAAATGTTTTGCCATAAAAACTGCAAAACCCTTGCTTTTTCTCGCATCCCCTTCAATCCCACCTTAAATACGTCAAGTTAAGATGAAAACTGATTCGCAAAATATCTTTGAACTCACCAAGTTGGCAACGTTGCTAGCCAACAAATATTGTCCTCGAAAATAGTGTATACCATTTGAATTTGAGGTAAGTAATTTTTCAAATAATATATTTATTGAAGGAAATCCTATTTTTAAACCATTAAAACAACTTTTCTTATGTGTTGCTGGGATACTTTCTTGTTCAAGTATATAAAATATTTATTTGTGGTTGAGAAAATAGTAAAGAAATAATGGAAACATCATTGCATTTAACCTCCATATATATATAATTTAAGGTCACTTGATGATTCAAATAGTTTAGGTCTAACTACAAAAAAATTGTTCAGTGTTGTATTGTAAACCATAACCGTAACCTTTATTATGTTTGGATAATATGTTGGTGTGAGAAGCGCACTTAGCGATATTAGCATATTTAGTCAACTATACAAAAATATATTTTCATGGATCTTAAATATTAGTAAAGTTTAAGAGACAAAATGTGTCATTGTTTGTTTTGTATTACTTCTAGCTTATATATAAAATAATATTTCTTATAAAGTTGCCCAGGTTTGGTTGTTTGAAGATTCAACTCTGCTTATATCACAGTATTCTAAATTGCAGATTTCAATTTAAGGGCGCCACCTATTAGAGGTTAATACATATTTCATACATTTAAAAATGCTGTGTCAATTAAAAAAACGGATGGTTTTTTAATATCGTTAACGCCAAAATGGAGGTGAAGAAGTCAACATATCTCCTATTGGGTTATCAAAACTCACCTGTTAAGATTAATAGTTAAAATAAACCCATGTAATGGTGAATATAGTTTCTCTTTAAAGTATTTTCCCACAGATTTTTAGTTAAAATAAAATGTTTAAAACGTAGATCTAACCACTTTCAAATAAATAAAGTATTAGCCTTCCTAAAGGTACACAGAACAGATATTTTAAGAAATTTTACGATTAAAAAAGTTTGAATCTTCAAAACGGCCATTACGATAGTAAATACCGCAGTGGTAAGATATGTCTCTTCGAGTAAGCGGTACCCTTAAGCTGACTTTAAATTATTTTCCTACTAATTGTGTTTCTAACAACAAGATAGAATAAAATTATTCTTCAAAGATCTACTTCACCTTGTATTAAAGAAATATGTATCTCTATGCTTAGGAAAAATCCCTCCAACATTAGTTTTAAAAACATATTTATGGTTATTTCGTGTTCGTTTGCTCCAATAAGTCTCATGTCAGAAATATAAATCAAATATACTTAAGGTAGTTCACAATCATTCAAGGGAAATAAACATTTAATATCTTATAATAATGGCATATTAAATATAATATTAAGCTCCACAAAAACTTATTTTCATCTTTGGAAAAATATGTGGAAAGTTCATAGCCGTGATTCTCTTATAAGGATCTGTTTGTATTTAATCATGAATATTATAAATCCCCACAAAAAACATTTAAATTTTTTTAGATTTAATCACTTCAAAGTAAATCATATTTGACAGATGGTGACCAAAATGTTATTCAATTTATTGTTCTTTCACCTATATATATTCAAATTGAAATAAAGTGTTGATAGACTTTTACTCCCGTTTTCATATGATTTTATCAACGTGATTTATTTTAAATATATTATTTAAAATAACCACCGAAGGGACTAATTTTTCTGTATTCATGCGCTCTTATTTACTAATTGATTTTCCTCACACTCCTAAAAAACAAACAATAGTAACTTCTTTAAATGGCATATGCACCATTTATACTTATTTTTATTTAACTTTAGCCTTTAATATTAATTGAAATATAAAGGAAAATTACCACCAAATTATTTGAAGATATCTGGGAGTATACCCAATAATCTATACACCTGAAATCAACTTTTGACAAACCGCTTTAGTGGTTGAACTGTCCAAGGCTTCTTTGTCATTCTATACTTGCCTGCTGATGACGTGTATATCAGGGTTCTAATCCCGGTTGGCTCTACTGAGGGTAATTTTTCTTAAATGAATCAATTATATTAATCAATTACATTTGTTTTAGTAAAGATTTTCTCGCATCTAGATAACATATTCTGGAAATTGAAAAATGACACCCAAACACGGGAATTAAACCCGGGACCCTTAGCTCTATACGCCAATGCTTTAACTACTGAGCTATCCAGGAATCGTCCCATACGCTTGGTCATTCGTCACTCATATTTTAAGGCAGAGTCTATGATGTAGGTGCGGAAATCGTCGGCTACAAATGTGTGATTTATTTTATTAAGATCACGAGCTATCAGATAACGCAGCCACCTTAGATTCGATAGTTGTCTTATTGCTGCCATTCGTATAATTATTATAATTGTAAGGGTTCGCATATTTAAGAATCACATAGCTGAAGCTATTATTTTAGTTTTAGTGAGGATTTATTCGCATCTAGATATCATACTCTGAAAATTGATAAATTATCCCTCTTCTTTCACTAAAATGCGGGTGTATAACCTCTAAAATGCTTCCTTCCTCATCCCTACCCAATTAGAGTAGTTATAATGTACGAGCATAGCCTGAACAGGTAGCCAGGTGCGATGATTTAAAAAACTTCTGATCACAGGCAATTATTAAAATTTGTCAGATTTGCCTAGTCTTGAGGTGGTTAGGCTATTTACTACTATTTCTCTCTTGCTATTCATGTATTTACACTAATATTTTAGAGAAGAGAAAAGTAATCTTAACATGACGTATCCTAGCATTTGTGTAGAGGTAGAATGGGGCACTCTTTAGGGAGATAGAACCACCTAAGTTTACCCAGCGGCTGGGATTTTAGCTTCAATTTCACAATCTCCATCAAACTAGACAAAATGGGACTGACACCTTTTTCCATGTAGGATGAATTTCATCCCAATCTTTAGAATTAAAATTCATAAATATTTTGGATACCAAGACTTGTGGTCGGTCCATTTATTGGTTGAAAGTAATATGTTGCCATTTGTAAACAAATACTTTTAACCATAAAATCAATTTGATAAACTAAGCTTCCTCAAAGGTTATACATATTAGATTTAAAATTAGTTACTGTCAAACATTGTATGAAAGTTAATAGTAGTTGTATATCTCAATTAATGTTCAAACAATCCTCCGATCAAATATTTATTCAAAGGCTGAACCCTGTTACACATGAGAAAGAAAAGACAAATATAAAATTCGTGATAAAATGTACTTCTGTTAGCCCCAGTGCGGGAATAAAGTTTTGTAAATGTGAAGATAAGATTCGTACTATTCTTTTTATTTTTATTCCTTGTTCCCTTTTATGTAAACCACTTTTTCCTACTTTGCTCACTTAATAGTTTCTCCTTTACCGCAATTTCTAAACACTGCTGTCATGGAAGGTGTTTTCCTGTTCTATATATTTCAAAGTTTAGTTTAGGTTTTTCCGATTGAAATCCTAAGCGTGTACAACGATTGAGGATAATAGTTCTTTGGCTTTAGAATTTTTTTTATTGTTTCTTTATAAACAAAATAAAAACAAATTTAAAATGAGCGACTAAAGATACAACTAATTTATTTCTTTGTCACCAAAACTAATACTAATATTACAACGGAACAAAGAATCAGTTTAAAAAATATATGTATTAGTTTATCAAAAGAGTCAATAGAGACTTTACCCGCCTCGATGACAAAGTTGGATAACGCGCTAATTTCGTATTAAGATCGTGCGTCGAGGGTGGAGATATTGAGGCTCAAATTTTGGTTGTATGAACTGGGATGGTTTTCCTAAATGGTTGTTTATTCTCCCTCCACGCAAATGCTTGTTCACTTCCTATAAATTCAAACTTCCCAATTTCTAATCAACTAGCGTAATTAGTATTTAAGCGAATAGCCCGAACGTATATTAAGACGCGATGCTAAAAAAGAGTGCCTTTGTTCGCTCTAGAATTTATTATATAAAGTCGTGATTCTAAATCTCTCCGGTCTCCAAAACTAAATTTCCTAAAAGTGAACCTTGAATTCATACTTTATTATCATCAAGGTATTAAAATTCCTATAACCCAAATATTTTGCTAGCGTGGCAATGAACTTTCAAACTTCTAATGTCATAAATAAGAGTAGGAACCAAAATACTTATATTCTTAGTGCCCAGATAATTAAATTCATGGCTTAGAAATATTAAATTCAAAAACTCAGATTTTGAAATTACTAGGCTTTAAATTTAGAAGTTTATAGCGCTTAGAAATTCAAATTCCTAGGAACCAAATATTAAGATTTATACTAACCAAATACTTAAATAAATAGTGCTCGAACACTAAAATTCTTAGATTTCAGACGTTTTTATTCTAAAACATAACTTAATATTATATAGCTAACAAATAAATAAATTCCTAGTTCTCAAACATTTAAAGAGTAAGACCAAAAAACTGTAATTCCTATGATCTAGCTATCAAAATTATTAGCACACTAAAATTTCTGGCACTCAAATATTGAAATTCCTGCTTCCCAAATGCTGAAATACTTAGCTAGCTTCCATAAAATGAAGTCCTTAGTTTCCAGATATTTAATGTATCGGGATCTAGAAACAAAACTTCAAGACTTTTAAATATTTGAAATTCTAGTTAGCAGATATTACAAATCCTAGCAATCAAATACTAAAATTACTAGCATTCACACTGACATTACTAGCTTTCAAAAGTCTAAGTTAATGATTCACAGCTAGTGAAATTCCGCAGGATAAAATATCGAAATTCCTAGCTCCTACATACTAAAGTTCCTAATACGCTAAATTGAATGTGTAAGGTTGGGTTAAGAATTATTGCGTTGTTCAGCTGTAAGCACCTGATATTATTACCATTTCGAGTTGTACGTATATACAATAATTACGCTAATTGGTTAGGGAGGATTAAGGTTGAATTTATAGAAAGTTTACCCACATTTGCATAGAGAGAGAGAAAGTGGGAGACTATTTAGGAAAACCACCCTCAGTACACCTGACCGGGATCTAACCACGATCTCCTCGTCATCGGTGGTCTAGTTTATTACGATAGTGACGCCTTAGACCATGCGGCCATAGAAGATGAGCTGTAAGTCTTGTTCTAATGTAAGTATTCCGAAAGTGAACGTTAAACCCCTTAATATTATGATATCACAGTTTTGGAGCTGTATTAAAAGAATCTAGCAGCATGGTTCAATTGTTTCTTCTGTTTGTCAGGAAGTGGTAAGAAGTGGGGGAGGGGGTATAAAAAAAAGAATGGCTGGGGGGGGGATTATTTTAGGGAGGGGCGGGGGCACGATTCCACTGTACGGA
>CABEEJ010001710.1:62200-140173 GCA_901482245.1 Timema douglasi
ACGATTCCACTGTACGGAAACTAGCCATTGTTTGCGCTCAGCTCACAATTAACTGCGCATGAAAGTTTAATGATACGGTTTGCCATGAAGAGATACTGTGAAACATGAGAAAGTTTGCATCCTTGTACTAGTATTAGACTAATATCTCATATCTAGTTCAGCAAAATGGCGAACAGCGTACGTAGATCGTGAGTGATGACAAATACCTAATTATTATACAGATAGAAAACACTCTGACAGACAAATACATGCCAACATGAATAGTAGCAGACCTGTCTTGACCGGTTGCACTATGACCCTATCTTAAAAGTTGTGCCATAGTGGTATAATGCAAAGCGATCTTACTATATCCTGATTTTGGTTGGAAGAACAGTAGAGAAAATTCAAACATATTTCTTGTTGGTCAATATTATTAACATTGTACT
Organism: Timema douglasi; assembly: GCA_901482245.1. NCBI lineage: Eukaryota > Metazoa > Arthropoda > Insecta > Phasmatodea > Timematidae > Timema > Timema douglasi. Next base: position 62,626 of record CABEEJ010001710.1, read on the forward strand.
ATAGTACTATTGTTATTAATAGATATTGATAATATCTATAAGAAGAAACAACTGCAGATAGCATCACATGATGTATGCATATATTAAAATAGATTTAGTAACTTTAGTAACTAACTTTTACTGTTCTTCCTACCAAAATCACACTATATCTTATGGGGTAAACAAATCGTATATATAAGCTTACTTAATATTTACATACAGGGTGACCTGGAGGTCTAGAGGTAAGGTGTCGGACTTCTGTGCTGGGGTCCAGGGCTCAATCACCGGTCCAGGCACAGATTTATCTGATTACCAAAACCTTCCTTCACCTCTGACAAGACGTGTATTAATCACAACTTGTGAATGTGTGAAGTGCCAGGCCTCCACCATGGTTCGGATTCCACGTTAAGCTGTAGGTCCTCCATTTAATCTCACAATCATCCTACCATTACACATTAGTGTAAGTGCGTTCAACTCGAACGGGTAGTAAGACGCGATAATAATAATAATAATAATAATATTCCCATACAGTAAAAGTATAAGAACTTGAAATTATATTTTAATAACATTTTTTGTTAAAACTCTTATAGCTATGAACTAATTTATAATTATGATCACATTATTTTTAAATCAAGAAATTACAAGTGTGTATATTTCTTTTAAATTAAACCAACTCATTCTTTCCCCCAGAGAGTAATAGTACCCGTTCTATCTAGTCTTATGCCTTTAACTATGCTAATGGAATGCAAATTAGGGAATTAGCATTTTAGATTAAATGTACCTGCAATGGTGTGTAACAAGAGTGGGAAACCTTGAGTTCCACCTACCGGGACTTGAACCCCCCGATCTCTCCGTCACCGGTAATCCGATCAAACACGATAATGACGCGTCGATATACCATGCATTTACTTATGCGTGTAATTGCTTTTCATCAAGTCAAATGAATTTTAAAAACGCAGGCCCTAAAATTATTTTTAAAATGCTTGTATTTTTATTTTTTTTACAAATTCTCGTCTTTTGTTCTTCCCAATACCGATAAATACACACCTTTACCTAAATAGAGGCTTTTAAAAATCAACTGGATCAGCTCGGATAAACTTTTAAACTCTTGAAAACGGTACTAGCAATTTTATAAATTATGTTTGTATATTTTAACACTAAACCAGATCACACACATCCATTGATAGATATATATATTTATACATTTTATAAAAATAATTTATATGTGTTGCAAAATACTAGGTAATCTACGTCGTGAATTATTGTACGCTTGGCAATATATGGCACTCAACTTTATCAAAAATTCGTTGAAAATGTGTAACCGATTCGGTGGTCACATTGTCTAACGCACTACTCTCAGAGTAGATTAGATTGCCCATTACGGGGAGATCAAGGTTAGAATCTCAGTCTGGTGTACTGAGGGTGGTTTTTCTAAATGGTTTCACAATCTCCCTCCACGCACATGTGGGTACACTTCCTATAAGTAGAACCTCCCTAATCTCTAAAACCACTAGCGTAATTATTACACAGGTGCGGATCCAGATCATTTTCACAGGGGGGTCACTATTATAAGTAACACAGCTACTTACAAAGCTAGATTTCTCTTTAAAGCCATTTAATAGTTTCTCATTCTTCTTTGATCTAATGTATGTTTTAAACCATGGTCATCCTCTCCAATTTTTTAAACACAGATTTTTTCATGAAATATTTGGAGTGGCCCTCCTTCAACAATATTGTTAAAAATGATTCCCTCTAGAAACTATGAGTAGTCTGTACCTTGATTTTTTTTAAATTAGACTCTTTTATAAGCAAGTGTTCCTCACCTAGAAATTTTTGAAATTTGGATGCCCCTCGATGCTCACCCTAATTTTTTTCGATAGTTAGATACATATATACGATAATCTTTGAAGATGTCTTCCACTGACAAAATTTTAAAAATTAAATTATTTTAGAAATTAGGTTATTTGGGGTGGTAGGGGAGAGTCGGTGAATACCGATCACTTTTTTTATAAAGATTATTACAAGTAGAAAAAAACAAGAAAAAAAAAAGTTTTCTAGTGTAACGGTATTAGCAGCTATTTTAGTATTTGAAACCAAGTGCAATCAAAGATTTTTATGAATGGCTTAGTGAGAATATTTCAATTTTCAAAAAATGTACTTTGATCGGTATTACCAAACTGGTCGGGTAATACCGATCAGTGATTTCATCATGTATTTGACTTTAATTATGTTCTTTAAAAAAATGTAAATTAAAGCTAATTGATTATGTTTCAGAAAACAAACACACAAGGAAAGCCTCAGTGGGTTTTATGAATATAAAAAAAAATTTAATCCATTTTTGCAACTAATAAAAGTAGTATACAACAATTAAAAGCAAATTTTTTATTTTTTAAATTTATAAAACAGCTCAATATTGTTAATTTTATATCATGGTTAACTAAGAACTCTATTTCCTAAACTTAACTAATAACTAATATTGGCATTAAAAAAAAATTGAATACAAACATATCACAAAACTAAAAAAACACATATTTCCCTAAGATTTAACTTACCTACTAAAAATGAATTTATAACAATGGGTTCATCATGCGAAGGTTTTGTAGCGCGGCAAAATGCTTCAACCAGTCCACAAAGATCTCTTCTGTTATCCAACCTGACTTTGAGCATGCCTCAAGCAGCTCCGTGTGGGCCTCCTATTTTCAAAGCAGCTGACATATTCACTCTCGGGAATATAAACATTGGGGGCACATAATTGCCTGTAGGACTCGTGGCACAGACATGTATGTACAGAAGGTGTTTTTAATAAAATATTTACTACCCTCCCACCACGTAAATGAGGGTACACTTCCTCTAAATCCAACCTTCCTCATCCGTAACACATTAGCGTGATTATTTCATCTACATATAACATAATCTATATCAAACTGAGACATGCCATAAAATAGTTTTGATAGTAGGATTACAATTTCTTTTTCTTGATCTGGAGTAAATAAAGAATGTATCTCTAGGACAGCCTCATTTGGATACCACTTTTCAATCTATCTTGTAAAGTCGCAAATGGAATATTGAATAACCTCGAAACCTCTCTAATCTTTCTACCATCGTCTTTAACTGCTTTGACTGCTGCATTCAGGGATTCTGAAGTCCATGTTTTCCCTCTGTTTGTAGTCCTTCCCTTGAATTTCGGCATCTATACCAGATAAAATGGACAATATTCCATTAATAAAAAAAAAAGAGGAATTATAAAATAAATAGTTGTATAGAAATATACACACCCATAATTTATTACATGATAATTATTTGAAGGTAAACGTATTTAAATCAATGAAGGGTAATACCGATCAATTTTGTATGCTGATCGATATTACCCGCAAGGCGTGATCGGTATTACCCTATGTGTAATTCAAAAACAAATATGGCAGCCAAGTCAACCAGTTGATTATATTTTAAATAATTATGCAGATAATTTATGCATCAATATATTCTATTAGTTAGGGTGATATTAATATATATTTTAGTTAAATAAAAATACAACCTACGGTTGATATTGTTCAAGCACAACAAAAGTTTGAAAACTACACAACTTAAATTATTCGAATAACATCCAAACATCAACGCGGTTCCATTTCAACTGGCAATAGTTTTTGTGTTAACACGTCTCACTAGATATCAGCACTAATCAGAACCAAGTTTATTTGAAATCCACCGAGTAAACAGCTGATCGGTATTACCTTGCTGATCGGTATTCACCGACCTTCCCCTACTCGCCTGAAAATTCTTCAAAATTGCATACATCTAGAAGCTATTTGGAGCTTTCCTCCCCTGACTTTTTGTGCCCGTTAGATGCCTCTAGTCTGATAGTCATTTGAAATGGGCTTCTCCAGCAATTTTTTTACAATAGAATGCATCTAGAAGTCATTTGGAGTTTATTTAAGGCCATCATTCAGCTTCATATTAGATAATATCAGAAGATTTTAAATATATCTAGGGGGTGAATTTTATTTCAGGGAGGGACACATTATTTTCAGGCTGGCAGAGTCCCCCACAGTTCCACTGCTTCTGCTGTCCACACATACTCTATACTCTGTTTTCGTGAATGAACTGTTCTCAGGTGATTATTAGTGTTATTTTACGTGTGGAAGTCTACCGTCTCTATACGGAACAATGTTCTATAATCGCTTTGCCCGACAAATATTCGTACATAAAAACAAATATTTTTCCACACTTGCGTGAGTCATATCGAACATTGAATAAAAGTGGACGAATAACGCACATTTTGATCTGGCTTTAGAGGTGTCTGCGTGTAAAAAGATAAAAAATAATTGTATTATTTATCTGTGTTATATTTTCTTTCTAAAATTTAAACTTTCACTTATTTTATTAATTTTCTAACTTTCAAAGGGGGTTCAACAGACCACCTTGAATCCGCGCTTGTACATAAGCGTACATAAGCGTATTAACCAAATTGGTAAAAAGATGCGGTGCAAAAAAAATCAAGTTTAATAAAATGTATTTTCTTAATAATATTTGGGCCCTTTTTTTACGATTTTATATATCTTCTAATTTGCAACTTTTTATCTGTATACTATATTGTCACCAATATGGGAAGGTATTCACAAATTACTTGTAATTTTTGAGCACCAGACATGAAAGAAGTAATAGTTATATATCAAAGTCAATTTTGTTACAATATTACTGTGTGTAGATTATACTATAGTGGAATTTTAAAACCATTTAAAATTTAAAGGGGAATTTATTACCATAGATAAACATATGTATTGTTACGTTTTTGATGAATAATTAAAATACCTTACATTACATAAGATTGTCTAACTATAAACACAGTATTGGAGCTTAAAAATTGAATATAATTAATAATTTACCATCGTTTTATTATTGAGTCTATCTACTGGGTTTGGATTTTAGGTTGTAGATTAAACTACTATTAAGTAGTAAGTAAAGGTGACCTGGCGGTCTATGGGTAAGGTGTCAGACTTCTGTGCTGGCAGCCGGGGTTCAATCCTCGGTTCCGGCACAGATTTATCTGATTACCAAACCCTTCTTTCACCTCTGACAAGATATCTTGTGAATGTGGGAATGCCAGGCCTCCACCGTGGTTCGGATTCCACGTTAAACTGTAGGTCCTTCATTTCATCTCACAATTACCCTACCATTACACATTAGCGTAAGTGCGTATAACCCGAACGGGTAGTAAGACGCGGTGCTAATAATAATAATAAAGTAGTAAATAAATGATGTCACCTCTATAGTTTATTATTCTTTTAGTTTTATAGATTTTAATTTAATTTCAGAAGATATTTAAGCCCTCTTACTTTAGTGGTTAAAAATAGAGCCTATTATTTATTAATATTTGCTTCTAGATAATTATTGGGTAATTTATATATGAATTAGATTGATTTAATTGTAAGATTCTTAGTTTCAATGTTGCAGAGCTAGATGATTTATTTAGTTAAAATTTTATGAACGCTAGTAACGATTTGATATGTAAATATGTAAATCAAAATGAAGAGTTATTTTAATATTATATATATTTTTGTGGCCATAACTTAAATGAGCAGGAGGGAAGTATCTTTGATTCTGGGGGTTAAAGAAAATCAGAGGTGAATAGGAAAGATGGAGTTGTCGATTTATCAACTAAAGGCTGAATCATCCATATTTTGGGTAAAATCAAATTTTATTTATAAAATTTAAAAAACTAAATCTAAAAATTAAATTATTAATAAAAAAAGAGAATACTTACATTTACATCTTTATAATTTTTGCTTAAAGTTGTTTCGTGTGCTGATAATTCAGTTTTAATATAGATTTTAAGTCAGGCTTTAACATTTATTTTTTAAATGTTTCATACGTGGTAGCCCTATAACCATAATTTAAATATATTTTATAGAGACGTATGTATAAAATAAATACGTTTGAAATAATAAACAAAAAATAAAACAGTTATAAATAGAACACAAGGGAAACATGTACGGTCATAGATAAACAAAAAAGATAATTAAAATTCAAACAAAAAAGATAATTAAAATTCTAACAAAAATGAATGGGATAAAAATACAAACTCTTTTATCAAATAAACACATAAGATCGGATGCGAAAATAACCATCAAACTATCATGTTGTAAAATATTAAAATAGAGAGGTAATTAGATTTCAAAAATAGCATTTAAAAATATAACAAATATTGGATAATATATTAAGTATATAACCTACTAGCTACAAAAAACAATATAAACATAGAAAACAGATTTACCAAATGTTAGTTTATGCAACATAAATGAGAGAAATAAAAAAGTGAATGGAAGATAAAAACACAAGTGTGTTTTAATAATAGTTTGAGAAGTAAATTAAATGAATACAGTTAAGAAGAGAAACTAAAATTGATTGATTGTCAAAATAAATAATTTATGCAAAACTATGGTAAATATTGAAGAGATAAAAAAATACTCAACATGCACGGGATAACGAAAGAAACAGTTAGCAAGATTACACTGAGTTTAATTTCTAAATTATAATTTTTATAATTTCAGACTGACCACCTCTATTGTCTAGTGTTCAGAGTTCCTGGATACATATCCAGATGTCCTGGGTTCGATCCCAAAGATTCCAGAACTGTTCTCTAAAACAGGGGATCTGGAACGGGTGACATAGGAACATGTTGGGAATTGATGCCCTAAAATAAAATATTTTTGCATGACCTTCCTACATAACTAGGCAAGTTGTGTAATTGTTAAATCACCCGCTCCTAAAATTGAGGGTCAGAGTTAGATATAAGTTACTGCAAATAAAGGACATTTTCTGTGTGATTTTGTCTCAAACATAGCAATAGTTCAAGCAAAGCTGATATATATTATATATATCAACTATTTATGGACATATAAAATAGTTTTCCAAATGGAACTAATATTTAAAAGACATACATATCCTCAGTTGATATGAAGTAAGTTTGGTGGACACAAATAAGTACCTATTTTAGGATTTTGGTATAAATAAACTTTTAGAAAAAACAACCTTTATGCAGTTTAGAATGATATTTTTGCTATATGTTTTGTGTTATTTTTATCTGTTTTGTTACTACATATACAAATTGACAGCTGCAAATCACATGAATTGATTTATGAATACATTAAATTATATTTAGTAGCTTTACCAGCTTCCAGATAAGATTATTCTTAAGAGTATTGAACTATTTTTCTTACAGTGATATTTAGGATACAATAGGTTAAAAAAATTTACTCATGCGTGTAATAGCTTCAGTAATGCGTCTGCCTAAGCCCCTTAATTTGGATATAACCACTTTTCAAAATGCTCAAAACTAAACACGTAATTTAAAGAATTAAACTACTCTGATATAATTTTTTTTTTAAACTCCATTAATACAGCCTGCAATTAAGCCATACCAACCGAGCGTCCGCCGATTGTTGGCGAAGTTAATGGCAACTTCTGCGGATATAGGGCGCCATGTGTTCAGCACAATGAACCCTCTGGCCTTTAGTCTCAGTTTTCTATACCGGAGCTGCTACATTTTTTTTCCAGTCAAATATTTACCCATTTGTCCTCACGAGGTTGAGGTCGTACTTCAAGTTTCACAGAAAATCTGGAAGTACCGAGGATTGGACCTGGGACCTCCGGATCTGTGGCCAGGAGCTCTTACCACATAGGCAGTCATACAAAATTAAATAAATTGAGGGCTTAAGGGCGTTGGAATACTCTTAATTTCTAGCCTACAAAATTATACCTATATATATCGATCATAGAATAAAGTGCTTGGCTCAGGATCCGAGATTAGTGAGATCAAACCCAGCTGAAGTTGAAGGAATTTTCTTGAGCGATAAAACTCCGTAGCACAACTTCCTTCGAAGGGGAAGTAAAACCGTGGGTCTCATGTCGCTTGTGACATATTAAAGAACCTTGAAAGTTATGTGAACATACTTTTCCCAGCAAAATTGTTAGGTGCTTTCGCTCTCGCTCGTATAAATTCAGTGTAGAGGGCCACGGGAAATCACCATACTTCCTGGACTCCCCTAGTATATGAGATTTCTACCAGATGGTGTAGATAGCACTGACCAGCCAAAGGGCTGAGTATATGCCCAGCCGCAGATGAAATGAAATCAACCTTCGGGTTGTTGACTTGAGAAGAAGTTAATTATATATCGTTTTGGAATATATGTAGACAAACCTGGTTGTAATTTGACTATTCAAGTAATTTAATTTTCAGTATCCATTCTATTCAGTGATCATCAGTAGGGTTGGATTAATTCATTTGGTCGTAGAAGAGGGAGGGGGGAAATAAGGGATTTCCCTCCCCTAAAACTAACTCTTCCCCGCTAACCTCCTCAAATACCGCAAACTGGCCGCACTACTCCTAGGTCAATATTCAGTGTAGTGGAGATTGTTGGTCTAAGACGACAAAATTCGGTTAACCTTGTCTTCATGGTGTGCCAAAGGGAAGGGTTGTTTGGATGAGTAAGGGATCGTATTTTTTGAGATAGTGGTAGTGGTGGCGATAAGCCAAGTTTTATTGGACGGGAAAATTTACCTCATGAAATGGCTGTTTCAATTGTCGCAAAAAGAAAAACAAATCTAAAAAAAAAAGCCAACACTAATAATTTATTTAGGATAGTTGAGGATTCTAAACGCATGACCTGTGAATTTATATTTTCTGATTTCTCAATAACTAAGGGTTACAGCCCTAGAGCCCTTTCAACAAAATAATTGACGTTTTATTTTTTCACATAAATAAAGTATGTTAGTCGTGGACCCTTTAGACCTCATGATTACAAATGATAAAAAGGTTTTATGTGCCATCAGACTAAAAAAAAAGTGAGTTCTACAATTCTGTCTGTGTATGTATCTGTACCTGGGGCAACAAACTAGACGGTGCCATGAATTTTGAACCAACTTGGGGTTAATACCTCAAGGCAAAATTTTAAATCCAATTCCACCTCTAGGGAATGCCAGGTCTCCACCGTGGTTCGGATTACACGTTAAACTCTAGGTCCTTCATTTCATCTCACAATCACCCTACCATTACACAATAGCGTAAGTGCGTATAACCCGAACGGGTAGTCAGACGCGGTAATAATAATAATAATAATACAAAAAAACAACAGATTTTTGGAAATCAGGAATATTTTTAAAATGTCTATCTGTGAAGAGTTTTGGATGGTAGATAACAAACAATAAGCTAGTTTACTAATAAGTGATTATTTTTTAATTTGTTTCAGACTATATGACGAATTAGAAAAATATAAGAAAATACAAGTGTGGTGGCAAATAACGTTACAGTACTAATATGTTGCACTATTTATTTTTCAGGTGTAAGATCAAAAATGAATTAAAATGCATTTTAAAATACTAACAATGTGTTAATTTAATTTGAATTATATATATATTAAATAAAGGAGTAAAGTAAGAAATATCCTCTTTCTCCTCTTGACAGCTCCAATAATCCTCTTCTCAAAGTTCTTCCCAATCATATTTCACCCCACCCCACCTCCAGCTCTGCGACCAGCTCTCCATACCGTTGGAGTTGTGAATTAATCAACTTGCTATTGTCCTAGGTATGTTCTAAATTGTCTTACTAATCTAAGATAAAATATGGATAAAATATTACATTAGGATGTCTTGAACTACAACATCCCACGTGATTATGTAGGAGGTGTTGCCGTAACACATACACACTCGTCCAGGACAAATGACTGGGGTTAGATTCTAGCACTTTGCAACTCATACAATATTAGTTATCAAATGATATTAAAATATGTATAAATGCATTCAACTTATTTTATTTCATCAAAGAGATATAATAAACTTTTGCAGGCTAAGATTTTAATTTTGTTTAAGTTTTTGATAATATTTAATTGTTCTTTGTGAATGACTCTAGATAGAAGACAGGGGGAACAGTGCTTTTTATACCGAAAATGAAACCATATTTACTGAAAGTAACCTACCCCTGGCATGATATTATAACTAATTTTCTATGTTTGAATAAATTGTTTGACTAAATACCCCTTCAGAGTTAGACTGGTTTTTTCAATTCTCAATAATTTAGAATAAAATAAATTCCCACTCTTTTATCCTGTACCTTTACATGCTTATTTTTATATCCAATAATAACTGGAGATGTTAAAATCTTAATCTTTTTTATTTATACATTAATATGAAGTCTAGAGAGGAATCTAGCTAAGAAATACAATCACGGTGGCGTGGTTAATTGAATTTAAAACACTTCTAGATTACCAATAAGGGATTACAACCCTAACCTTTATACGTCAACAATGACCAAGTACAATTATAGTCCAGCCCCTGATCAGACCACTCTACTCTCGCTGTGGGTATTATCTTTTAGCACCACGTCTTACTACCCGTTTAGGTTGTACACTTATATACTGATTACGCTAATGTATTAGGAATGAGTAATGTTTAATTTAGGGGAATGTACCAGTATGTTCATGGAGGGAGACTGGGAAACCATTTAGGAAACAAAACCCTTCTACATCCGACTACGATTCAAACCCCGACAACCCCAACATCAGCAGTCAAGTCTACAATTCCGACCACCGAAGCGGGTATCATCAAATATTATTATTATTATTATTACTACTACTAGTACAGCGTCTTAGTAACCGTTCGGGTTGTACGCACCTAAGCTAAAGTATAGTGGTAGGGTGATTGTGAGATGAAATGGAGATCCTATAAGTTAACGTGGGATCCGAACCACGGTGGAGGCCTACCATTCCACACATTCATAAATTGTTATTAATACACGTGTTGTCAGAGGTGAAGCAAAGTTTTGGTGATCATATGAATCTGTGCCGAGTCCGAGGATTGAACCCCGGACCCCCAGCACAGAAATCTGACACCTTACCCCTAAACCGCAACGTTTCCTGATCAAATAATAGCTCGCGGAGTGTATAACCTTATAAATTCAGAAAGTGCTAGTCTCTGATAATCAATCCTGGCACCAGAGTGAGCTAGTAAAATAACATATGGGTACGGTATTGTGAAATGTTACCCTTTATGAACGCGGATCTACTCTCTCTGTCCCCCGCTCCTCAGCCATCTCCTTGGTCCGCTTGTTCCATGGTCTACACCTTGTTTCACGGCAGTCTGGCAGTCTACAAACAGCCTGCTCCCCCACAACGAGGAGAAACATATCACGTAACCCCACACTTGTTATTAGTTTGTTTTCTTGTCTCTCCACCTTCCCGCCTCCTCTCGCACGTGAGAGTATGGCTTGGTAGGGGTGGTGGTTTGGGTGTCGGTATGACGTTGAAGAGGGTCGAGGGGGAAGTTGACTGTAAGAATACACATATTAAGAAAGGTGTTCTCGAAAGATGAGACTTGCTCTCTACGCCAAGGATATATTTATATTTCAAACACTTAACACTTTCTGGTTTCTTTCTCTCCGAAACCTGAATTTATTTAAATCCTAATCACAACTATCCTGACTGATGGGTTTCCCATCCCTACGCAAATTTTATGAATCCAGGCATGAAGAAATCAGTTTCTAGGGATTAGTATGAGGATATAAAGGATACACTACAGTGATATACTGAGTAATTAGTGTAGTGATCCCGCTCCATTTAACAGTAGAGCTCGGTGACCTGGCGGCCTAGGGGTAAGGTGTCAGACTTCTGTGCTGAGGGGGGGAGGGTACGGAGGGGGGATTCAATTCTCTGTCCCGATACAGATTTATATGATTTCTAAACCCTCCCTTCACTTCTGACAAGACATGTATTAATCACATCTTGTGAATGTGGGGAATAACAAGTCTCCACCGTGGTTTGGATCCTACGTTAAACTGTAGGTCCTCCATTTCCTATCACAATCACCCTACCATTACACATTAGTGTAAGTGCGTACAATCCGAATGGTAGTAAAACTCGGTGCTAATAATAGAACAGTAGACTTTGATCCCTCCATGGTTTTTTTCGTTACTACAGTCTTACTAGTAGTTCTGTGAACTGTAGACCTCGCTCCCTCCATGTGCTTAGTGTTACTACAATCTTAAATTGTTTCCTTGCATTTCAAGTTGAAATACCTAATATAATGTTTCCTTTGATATAAGTTGATAACCAAGATAGAAAACAAATGCATACTATATCCATAGTAAAATATAAATTTTATAGAGAATATCGATGCTTCACGTGTGTTAAAACGTCAGCCTCGAAATATATTGTGCATATTTTAAAAAAAAAGAAACTCCATGCACTTGATCGATTGCTTATAATATTTTAATCAAATCACTTGAGCTGAGTTATAAAAAAACAAAAATCTTTTAAACGGCCATCAAATTGAAACAGATAACCACATCTAAAATCCATTAGTTATTAAGCTTAGGTTCAAAGAATGTATCTTCCTAATATCGCTAAAATTGTCCCACGCGAGTAACAGCTATCACGGGACAAGCATCAGAATATACCAACTGATAAACAATGTGCCAAATGGTCAAGTTGAAACAGGATTTTGTTACGCTCTGTGTGTAATATTTACTAATCAAAATTATGCAGGGTTCCTATTCTATGCTCTAACTAAGTGCCAAAGCACTCCAATGGGATTATGAAGTTACGAACGGGGTTTAAAAATAATGATAATAAGTTAATTGTTTCTTATAAAGGAATTAATGGAATCCAATACACACACACGAATTTTATTAAAGTTCGCATCGAGCCCACTCAGTACCACTGACCAACATAGGTAACAAAGCAATGTGTCATCACACTTATAAAAAGTAGTTTCTGAAATAGGGAGCCCCACTATTAATTATCCGTACGGCGGCTCATTAAGAACCATTTCTGGAGCCGGAAGATTAATGAGTGGATGGTGAAGGGGAAGTTATGGGAGGGGGGAGGGAAGGATGTATGTGTCAAGGTGGTCCCCGGAATAGTCTTGGACACTGGTTGCTTAAAACACATAGGCCTACGACAAGAGAGGATTAGCCAAGAATGGATTTGAGGTGCTTTAACATTAAAGCAGTATCAATAAACCAGGGGATATGTTAATATAAAACATTTTTTTTTTCAAAACCATCACTCATTATTAAAAATAAATTTAAGTCGCTTTAACTAAAGTTTTATTAAAAGTATAAGTATTAATAGTAGTATTTCTAAATTCCCAAATATCTTGCAAGTTATCTGTGTAGATAGCCTTAAACGTGAATGCAGTTAGTTGAGTCTAGCACTACTGGAGAATGACGTCAGAGTTTCCCCTACATACATCGCTAATTACCACCTCAACCCTCCAAACCCCCTGTAAACACCTTGTTACACCCTTCCAAGCCAAAGCTGGCCGAGTAGTTGTGGCTTGCAAAAGGTCAACCTTCTGTGTGGTTGTCAACAAATCGAGCAGATTTGATAAATCACCTACAGAACTTTAAATGAATAATAATTCACGGGAGAAATTCTCTCAATCGACGCTGATTAACATAAACACTTATTTAAATAAATATTTTCCTATCTCAAATTTTATGGCTACTGATAGCTCACTACAATTAAATGCTTTATGACATTATGTGTTCGCATATTTGAGTTTAATCGGTTTATAATGTCCATCATTTTAATATGCAACTGTCTTTCTGAGAAACATATATTTAGGTTTGTTGTGTAAGCAATAGAACATGTGGGCCAGTCCCGTCTGACTCACCGGTGACCGGAAAGTTGGAGCTCAAATCCCAATTAGTTGCTATGTATTTTTAAAGGAAGTGTATCCGTATTTGCGTTGGGGAGTGGAAAATGATCTTGGGAAAAAAAACTTGGTACACCAGACTGAGATTAAACCCTCGATCTCCCCATCATCGGAAGTCAAGTCTGCTGCAAGAGTAGTGCAATAGACCACGCTTCCACCGAAGAGGGTATGACCAGGTGTTCTTATGGTGGTTTTTACCTAAATGGTTTTCAAATCTCCTTTCCCGAAAATGCGATTAGTTTATCAATTAAACTTTATCTTTATTATAGCTACCCCCATTAATGTATATCTAGCTATAAACTGGATGGGTAGTAAGACGCGGCGACAAAATCAGCGTATGAGTAATCGTATTAACCTGGAAAAAAAATAAAATTATTTTTTAGAAATAACTGAGATTGAATCAGGGTGTTTTTAAATTTGTAGTTTGCCAGATAGATGTAACACTAAACACTTGTAACAATGTATGGACCATGTTCTAGCATTAAATACATTTTTTAATCTTGGACAAACAATTTAAGTATTTGCTCATTTATAAATATTAGTTCCACTGCACACAAAATGAGAGACAGGCCATGTAATCTCAAGAAACGGTATGATAAGGGTGAACTTTAATAAATGTACCAGCTTTTGCCTTTATAAAAGATTCACGTTGTTAAATAAAACATTGTATTCGATTGTTTGCAAAACCTCGGCCTCCCAGCTAAAGCCTAGCCCTTTTAACAGGGTTTCCATTATTTTATTAATACAAAATCTCTCAGTTTTCCAGAATAAATTACTTCCTCCCAAACCCTTCCTTCACCTTTGACAATACATCTTGTGAATGTGAGGAATGCCAGGTCTCAACCGTGGTTCGGATTCCACGTTAAACTGTAGGTCCTTCATTTTATCTCACAATCACCCTACCATTACACATTAGCGTAAGTGACGTATAACCCGAACGGTTAGTAAGACGCGGTGCTAATAATAATAATACTTCCACCTCACTCAGACACTTTATAGGGTGGCTTAGAGAAATGTAGCTTCATTGTAAATAAAAGTGAATACTGTGAAGTAATTCCATTGGTGTTTAGAGTAAGATTTTACCTCGTTGAGGAAATTTATTCATTGCTTACGTCACTCAATGTTTAAAAAGCAAAAATATGTAGGGGAGGGGAGTGGGAGCTAAGATATGTACACTAATTTGCCTTTTTTTAGATGCCCTATGTTGTACCAGGTATTTTCCATGCAAACAAAAATCCCTGTGAGATCCAGGTATGTGGCAGCCCTGCCATTATTGCCTACCTATACAGGCGACATTATACATAGACAAATCGAGATTTTGGTTCCCTCACTGTGGGTTGTCAAATAAGAAGGCAATAATATTAATAAACAAATTGAACGCGTTTATGTTACCAACACTTTTATCGAATGCAGTGTAATATTGTGAATATGATAACACAGGTAAACGTTACTATTATTATCAATGTCTTACAGTTACGTTTGATAGAAAAAGAAAATCACATATTTAATTTTTTGTATTAAGTAGAGGCTTACAAAATATTTTGCATATTATAATTACCTACCAAATTATAATATAAGTGGTTTTTTATAGACGTAAAATGTAATAGTAATTTAAAATCTGTATTTAATTCATACTCAAAATTACGATTCTTAATTTGTAGTTGAGTAAAAATATCGAGATTTTTTTTAAATCTCATCACAGTAGTTTGGTTTATGTTCAATAAATTACTTTCTCACGAGACATAGAAGAAAGAAAGTAGGTTATTTTGATTGTAAAAAAAAAATCGAAATTTTGATTATTTTTCATGACCCCCTCAGCCCATAAAATGGTTTTTGAAATAATTAGATATATAACCCTAAAAGTTAAATCTAGTTTACTTAAGGGCAAAAACAAAAAAAGAAATCACTTTTATCGAAATTGGTTCTCATTAATTTATTAAAATTCGTATCCAGGAATTGTTTAAAATTATAAACAAAAGGGCACATCTAATTTTTCCGGTACATGAGCGAATATATCTCCAATTTTGATAATATCTCAGCAAATCTTTGATATATATGAACTAACTTATCATTATGATGTGGTGCTTCATATTTAGTTTTTAACGTAAATACAGGTACTAGTAATTAAGAGTCTTAAGATAGCCGAACTAATATTAATAAAATGAGTAAGGAAATTTTTTAAGTGATGCATCACCTATATACTTGCAGTTAGAATGATAAACCTCAAAAATAAAGAAAAACTATAGTGAAACAATGATGGAAGAATATTTTAGTAGATATTCCAGAAAAGTTTGAGGAAGAGTTAAGCATTGATAAGGTTTTACTTTATTACTAGTACTATTTAATATATATTGACATCTTCTATCCACATTGATCGATTATAATACATGAATTAACGTATAAATCTACGGGAAAAAAATTATTAACTTTTATAGCTGTCATAAAAGCTATTTTTTATAATCCAAATTATACTTTGGCTGAATGTGCTCTATCAGAAATTGAACCCACTTTTATAAACTGAATTCCAATGCATTGTTCACGAAGCCAATATTTATAAGCAAAAAATTTAAGCTTTTATGAATCTATCATTCTAAATTTTACTCGAATCCGAATCATCCAATATTAAGATTCAAAATTGCGAGTCGAATCCAAATCCTACTGAGATTCATAAATGAAATCCTAATTTCGAGGGCTAGCACAGGCTTAGAAAAATGTAATTGTATCCTTTTGCTACTATTTTCTTGCTACCAAACTACTAAAAGCTATCTCCAAAATGTTTACTTCCTCATACCAACCCCATTTTAGTAAATATGTTAAAATAAGACTATAACCCAAATAGGAAGTAAGACAGGTAGTGAGTGAGTGACAGTGAATATCACATGATTTCGTATTATAAATTAAAAGTAAATCTGGTCATTTTTTTATGTGTCATTTAAGGCCCTTCCTGTGAAAATTGGACTATAGCTGTCTGGTTTCCATCAGCTCAGTCCTGAGCTCGACAATATACTTGCGAGTGTGTGTGTGTGTTCCACAGAAGCAACAAGAGGATGTCCTAGGACAGGAATGCGCAACTGGTACCATCATACAAGGCCAGGGCACAGGGACTCAAACACGGGACCTGTCACCGCATTTCATCCCGCCCCGTTCGCCGCGCCTGACTCGCCAAACATTCCCCGCATAGTATCGGCCGGACCATCGAGGCCGGTAGAGGGTCCAGCGCTACAGGAGGCTGAAGGGGTGAGCGGTAACATACAGCAGGTGTATATATGTATACACACGGCGCGGAGCGTCGATATCGGGCTGCGGCGTCCAGCGTCCGTCCCACCCTTGCCCCCTGGTCAAGCTATATTATGGAATGTAAGTCTACTGCAGAGAGAACGAACGTGTTTGCTTTCCGTAAAGTAAAAAGGAGTAAAAAAAAGTTGTTTTTTTAGGATGAAATAAAACAAAACAGAGGTATTAGTACGAACCTGTAGTGTGTCCGTATATTTTTAACAGCAAAAAAAGTGTGTTTACGGGTAAGCGGGTACTTTCCAAACATGGCCCAAAATCAGCGCACAGCTTACAAATCAACTTACGACATAGCATCTGATTCCTAATTTTTGTATGCATCACATCTTACTAACCATTCGTGGTCTCCTGATTTAACTACACTTGTGTGGTAGGGTTACATGTATAGGAGTGCACCTACATTTGAATGGAGGGAGATTGGGAGATAATTTAGAGGGAAACCTCCCTTCAATATGAAGCATGGGATTCAAGCCTCAACTTTCCCATCACTTTTAAATACTAAACTAGACGCTGACACTTTAGTACACGCACCCACCGATGTGGGAAGTACTTGCTACTACAAGACCCTGAAATATGCACTACGAAAAATCATGTAAACATGTTTTTCAAATTTGTTTAGGTACTAACTACGCTTGAACCAGGAAATGCTAACATACGTAGTCACACACAAAGATCAAGATCATCTATTGACGTTACATGTACTGTTTAAAATAGCTGTATATGAAAGTATGTGGATTTGCTTGTATTATTATTATTTATTATTGTTATTAGCACCGCGTCTTACTACCCGTTTGGGTTATACGCAATTTGCTTGTAAAACCTGATAAATGTTTATGGGATCAGCATTTATTTTTGGTTGAATAATATTTTTCCAACTTAATATATTTGATTCCAAAAGGATTTTTCGTTTCCAATATCGTAAATTAAGCGTAGGAAAATGAAATAGTGATTTTTAATGTGTAAAATCCGATCTAAAATTAAAATTACAGCACGGCATGGGGAGATAATTGTTAGATGATATCATGATAAACAGTTGACGTTATCCTGTCCACGAACACATATAGTTGGAAGTATATACATAATTTTACAGGTTAAAATACTTTAATCTGTGATCTAAGGTGTTGGAACGTTATGTTTCGAACGTTAACCTACTCCTGGTAAACTTTGTCTCGAATCCCAACGAGGTCGAATTTTAGTTCTCACATGTAGCTAGGCTAAGAGTAGTTTAATATTTTCCCTCCCACTCCCCTAAATAATTCTATCCTTGAAATCTAAAAAATTAAAAATCACAATATTAACATATACCTATATATTGTGGAAGAAGTTTAGAATTTTACACGTCATTTTAGCTAAGCTATCGTTTTTAAAAAGCCAGCAACAAATATTCAACCTAAGGGGGTAAAAAAATGAAAAAAAAATGTGAATTCAACAAGCCAAGTTTAAAGAGCACATTGTTACACAAGGGTTTGTTCCTCTCTTCAAAATGTTGTAAAGAATTGAGATCCCTCTTCAATAAGTTTGAGGTTTACGTAGACTAACAGGAGAAAGTTGCGAGAAACCGTGTACGAACGAACAAACCAACAAAAAAGGAAGTTCCCGGAATTTGATGGCGATGCCACGAAAAATAAATCATTAGTTAAGGGTAGAGAGTTGAGGGTGGAGAATAATATTGACCGTGCACAGAACCTTAGATAGCTTAGAAATTCACCCAAGTCTCAGTGGCTAAGTGCTTTCGGGTGAAGAATACCGCTCTAGTGGAAGCTCTATTTATCGTAGATGGTACCTAAATTTATTTATTTATTTATTTATTTGTGAGTTGTCCTACCATACACACAGTATAATCATTATTAGTGATACAAATCGGCCGACATGGTGGCTAAGGCACTAGGCTCTTCTGCTTTGAATTGCAATAGGTGGAGATTGAAACCACAGCTATGAACTTAGGGTAGTTTTTCCTATATGATTTTTAATATTCCTTCCCACAAACGCGGGTACATTATATTTACACTATGCCTCCCTTGTCCCTACCTCGATGTGTAAGGATATAAAGAGTGCAAAAGGGTAGTACTTTGCGTTGTACACACAAAATTAATTATATTATCATTGTTATTAGTGTCAAGTGAAATGATTTCGTTTAAAAGTGCGTGTAGAACAGTATTAATATAATCATAAAGATACGATTTTAAAATGCATGTGAAATGTAAATAAATTCAATTCGTAGGTTAAACGACTATCTATTGTAAAATATATTAAAATAACAGTATGCTTCTTAACATAAATAATATAAAATATAATTTTGTTTACTAGGTCGAGGAAGAAAATTACAAACGAGTGCCTTTTGGTAGAGATATTATGCATATTTATATTGTTAACCTTTAGAAAATATAACACATTTTCTATTGTTAAGATTTTAGCATCTATTATTAGTAGTAAACGAATGGATATATTATTTAATAAGAACAAAACTAAGCAAAACAGATTATTTTAATAGTATGTAATCATAAATTATATACTCTTCCAATATTATAATATATTGTAATTTCTTAAAGGACAAACTAAGTCCAGGTAAAATAAATGTAATTTCCAACAATTGTGACTATGTTTCAAAATTATTCTGCAAAATTTATTAAGAAAAGATAAAATTGAAATATAAACTAAATATTTGTAGAAAATACAAAAGTGTTATAGGAGTAAAATGTACCAACATACATAATTGGAGATTTTTCTAAATGTTGTGTGCTATTTTATACAACAATTTATTACGTATCTAAGACTTCACAAACCCATTGAGGAAGCTTTTGAGTAAACAGTTTTTTTTAGTATTTTAATAATTTATATTTACTATGTTAACATTCCTATGGTAGTTGTTAATGTGGTATTATTTATAAAATTTCAAACATAAAGAGAACTAGCCTAACAATTTAAGCGTGATAGTCTACGCACAGCTATAATAAAAACACTGTTAAATAATTTTGAGAATATAAAATATCTTCCCACTCGAACATAAAAACAAATCATTTATTTTTACTTTTCTGAGTTGATCCTGATGAGTAAAAAGTTAACTTTTCATTATTCTATAAAATTAAAGTCCTCAAGTACAGTATATTCGCTTAATGTTTGCATGTATGGATACCATCCTACTTTGCATTTCATAGCCGTACAGGGCGTTGCAACAAAATATAATATTCGTACCACCATATAATTAATTGTTTTTATCCTAAATTTTTATGTTTGTGAACATTTATAATACAAATAAAGAATAGAAGATTATTTCATATTTCATATGAGCTAAAATAAACAAAATACTATATATATGATTTTGTGTGTTATGAGGTGATCCTCCCTCCCCTCTGTTCGCCCCAGCTGGTTTCACTCTGATAATCACGGTCAACTGTATATGGCACATACAGTAAATAGTTTACATATTTCATTCCATGTTCACATACATGTGCATGCATATCTACATTCGTTCGTGAGTGTGGTTTTTGCTAGGGCTTTTAAGCGACGAACAACAACCCCCAAACTCCCCTCCCCCCCTCCCCCAAAAAAGAGAGCGAGGTAAAAGGGGGTCGAAATACGCCAACAAAACAAGAACACTGTGTTTCGCAATGGTAGCCAGTGTTTTAAAGGTGAATGTAATTTACAGGTTTACGCAATACTTGGTCATAAGGTTTGTACGTGTTGGGGGGAAGGGTGTGGGGTCATCCACATGTGAGGGGGTGGAAAGAGGTTAGGATGGGGTGAGGAAGGATGTAAGGGGTGGGACAAGAAGTTAAAATTTAAATTAAACCATATCCAAGTAAGTATTTCGAATTAATAGTTTTAATAAACACAATTATTTCAAAATGGTCATTAAATAATATTTATTTTTAGAAACATAATATTATGTTAATGATTCTTTTTTTATCCGTTACCTCTCTGGCGTCTTATTACCCATAAAATCTATCGGTTAATGGGGTAGAGATGAGTAAAATAGATGTATATAGGAAACATGCCTTCATTAGTGTATAGAGAAAAATTGGGAAATAATATAAGAAAAACCGACCTCGCTGGACTCAACTGGAGTTCGAAACCCATCCTTCCCGACAAGCTTAAAAATCATACAATAATAAACTAATGCCTTTGTCCACGTTATCACAGACTAAGATTAGCTTTCCGTGGTTTTTCCATAAAAATAATCAAAATATAAATAAATATCAAAATATTATTTCGTTAATTATTTTAATCCCTTAAGTCAATTTTGAAAGTAATTCACTTAGTAGATATATACAATTTATACAACTTTTAAATATATTGAATAACGTTTTCAAGGAAGGTTATTTTGTTTTCCTTCAGCGGTATTGTTTAAGGGAAGACTTAATAAAATGTTTACCTTGAAAAACCGCTATTAATACATTTTAAAATAACTTATAGAAACGTCTAGCATGTGAATTAGATATGACTAATTGGGGCCCACTTATTTTTATCTATTTTTCCCTGCTACTGAAGGACGTGTCTTGTATTGCGAGCCTTTTACTGCCCCGGAAATTGCGAAGCGCCATTAGAGAATCGTAACTCCACAGCCCCCTCTCCCTCCCCTTACTACTCCCCTATCACAGTGGCGTACCCACAAACTTGTGTTATTTTATTACCAACCCTTGTATAAACAACGGCCCGAATTAGGTTTTTGGATTCAAGCCATGGCTACATCCCCTAGACATTCTTATTGGACAATAAACGTCGCTAGCACGGAACTAGGTTGGGAAATCATCCCCTTACCCTCCCTCCAACCTCTTCGCCAACACTCTCTCACACTGTCCTACCCCCTCCTCCTCACTTCCCACCTCTTCCGGGCGACCAGACCCAACTAATGCACGAGCACCTTTATTCCCGTAAGTGAAGTTAATGGTAAAAGTACATTGGACAAAGCGAGGTTGGATTTTTATTGTATGTTATTGCAAAGTTCGGGAGTTTACTAGAGATACAAAGTGGGAAATATCTTATTTTTCTTCTTCTTCTTTTCTTTACGTTTGGTTCTTAAAAGCGTTTACTAGCTATTAACTGAATTCTGCTCACAGTTAAATGGGTTTTAGCTACAAGTCTTCCGTCTCCCCCTACACCACCAAAGTTTCTTGTTCTTGGGTCCATTTCTTTCCAAATGGATCACTAAACAAAACCGCAAACAGGATTAAGGCCCTGCAAGGTTGAGTACGGGACACAGTTAACCTGAAGAAACGATCTTGTAGATAGTATTTCAGAGCCTGGAGACGCCTGGGGACAGGCGTGTGAAAGGAGATGAGCGCCCCGACGCATTTAAATGTTAACAAGTGTTCCAGGGAATATAGCACATTAAATTGTTTTAAATATACGTTTGTGCCAGCAGTCCACACTACACTTCCAGCTTTAAATATTAAGTTAGCCAGTCATATCTGGTAAATATTAACATCCCTGACGCATAAACTTAAGAACGTGCTAAAAATCAAACATAAACAACCATTTATGCATTAAGGTGAGACCTATATTACGTGAGTTAAGGCCAGTCATTTTGCAGTTTTTATAGCAAAAATATTATTTGGTCAAAATAAATAAAATAAGGCTTCAGTAAACACTTTTATATTAATTTTCTAGACATATTCTCAAGAGTTATTGATTATGTCATAAGTATAATGGATTTTGAGGGAATTTTTAAATGAAAAGATAAAGTTATCATCAAATCCCAGCCCAGGATGTACATGACAAATACTAAAGATTGATTTTCTACATATAGGATACAAGTCTAAACAAAACAAAACGCATCTACTGCAACAATTTTGTATTTATTGTGTTAAAAATAGTTTCATTGTTAAAACTTAAAAAGTGTTGGCCTAAGCTCACATCCATTCCACCACACCTTAAGGAATGACAATGCGTGTGTCAGAAATACAGATGTACCAAAATGTCCCTTTCATCGAGATGTCTCAAACGTTCCCAAGTATTTTATCAGACTTACCACCATTTTAATATAAAATTCCCTGGGTTTCCTAGAAGAAATTCCCAATTTTTCCAGACAACTTTTAAAAATTGTGTATAGAAGAATGACATTTCTCTTTTGGTACTGGGTATAAATCGATCATGCGAGGGGACTACCCCGTGTACATCTCACAGCGCATCAGAAGCAACTAACTTGGCTCCCATTTCTATTTCCGATCGTACGTATCAGTGTCTCATATTCCGTCAAATGTTACAGCTACGCTACTCTAGACTCTAAGAGGACCAACCCTCTCTCCTCGGCATCCTTAAACTTACATAAAATTGGCTTTTGTAAAGTTTTATTTATTAGCACCCTGTCTTAATACCCGTTCAGGCTGTATGATAATTATTTTAGGGATTAAGAAGGTTAAATTTAGAGGAAGTGTACTCGAATTTTCGTGGAAGAAGGCTGTAAAACCATTTTGAAAAAAAATCACCCTCAGTACACCCGACCAAGATTCGAGCCTCAATCTCCCCGTGATACGCAATCTAGCCTACTGCAAATTAGCGCGTGGGACCACGCGGCCACCAAAACGGGAAAGTATATTGTTATTAGTGCTTTGAACAGAATGATTATATCTCGTAGGATAATTGATTAAATAGCCAAGCTATTATAGTGTCTAAGCTATATCCCCGATTTATGAGTGAGTAATGATCCCAGCCATGGGATGACCCATGAATATTTCAGTGGTAAAAAACATTGGCTTACTAGGCCAAAAGTTGCTTAATCCGTCCTCGTGTTCAGGTGTAATTTTTACATTTAATATCATGATACTTAGATACGATTGTAACAGTATTAAACAGCTATATAGGCTGGGCTATTTAATCCATCATGATATGCGTATCCGTACACTTGTCATTGTACAAGTGGTAGCAATAAGCAAATTACCGAGTCAAAGATGGCTGCGTTATCTGATAGCGTGTGATTTGATTTTATCCCACACTTGTAGCTGACCATTTCTACACGTCCATCACAGATGTCCTAAAATATATGTGAATAGTATACCCGGGCATGGAACGACACCTGAATATCTCAGTGGTAAGAGCAATGGTATACTAGGCTGGTACTGGGTTCGATTCCCGTGTCCAGGTATCATTTTTCAATTTAAAGAATTTGATAGGCTAAATTATGCAGTTAATGTGTGACCTAATGTTTAAAGAAAAGAAAAATCGAATAGACCTAGATTTTAGTCTATTTTTTTCTTGCAGACAAAGGTCTACTATCTAAATCTTGCAGTATTGCGTTTCTGATTCACAAATGTTTCAGTGTTGTTTTAGTTTCTTAGATAAATTTCCTGTGTTTTCCCAGTTTTCCTCAGAAAAAAAAAACATGTATTATCCCAGTATTTCAATTTACTGGTAACCCTGTATATAATATGGTGAAAATCCGACAATATGTCGTTGAAAAATGTATTTGTGTGAAATAATAACCTATGAAATGAATACCTATTCCGTCAATCTCCTCCGGTTTGGATTGCCGGTGATCGGGATTTAAAATTAATGGTAAACGTTAAAAAAACATAGTTTTTTAATTTGTTATGTATAATTATTTGACACTTTATATATAATCGTCTTCCTTAGAAAGCTCCCCAGGATTGGATCAACGTATATTCGACCCTATTCACAGAGCACTGACCGCTAACTTGCTGGATTACAACGCCTTTAGGAGCTCTGACATAGGTTTCATGCGTCAAAGAACCCCGGGTTGATTTGGTTTGTTATTTAAAAGGTTATGTCATGTTTAACGCCAAAATATAGTTGAAAGGTAGCCACATGTTCCTAAAAAGTTAAAATGAAAAACCATTTACTTGTCAAGTCTTTTAATTTAAAAAAAATCTTTAAAAGGTGAAAATTAGTTCAATTTCTACTAATTTTTACGCAAACTGTCACTGAGGTTAACGACTGGCAAAAGTTTGTAAAAACACTTTGCTAAATGAAAGCGGGTTAATCTTATTAAAAATTCACTCTCCTCGCCTTATGTCCTTAGATCAGTAAACGAGAGTAGCGGGTGGGTTGAGTTATTGGTAAAACGTCTAAGCCCCTTTAAATTATAAATATTATGGACCATCACCACAAGACTATTTCAATCTGTTAATCCATCAACTGCCCCCATAGCCAACAATGATCCACATAATGGTAAATTCAACTCCACTCTATAAACCTCCCACTTCCCCCTTACTACCCACTTTCCCTTTCCCTGGCACTCAGCTTTATATGCGAGATCGTATCCATTACGATTTCAGGAACCCATTACCTTCAATTAAGACTCTCTAAGTCTCATTTTCGTAGGTGTTCTACATAGGACGGCACCTATCTACATTAAGTAGCAACCATTTTTAAAATAACATTATTTAGGTCGGATGGAAGCGGATGAGAGAAATGATCAATGTGTAGGCCGTTTTCATAACAAACCTATTTTTTCGACAAAATAAATTTATATTTCTCTAGTAAAAATATATAGTATGATTTTGGCGGGAATAACATTAGAGGTTGGATACTAAAGTTACTAAAACAATCTTAATATAGTCATACACCAAGTCATGTGATCTGCAGCTGTCACCTGTGATAGATATTATCAACATCTACAAAAAAACACAAATAATAAAGTGAAATGTTATCAATGTTGGCTGCAAATAGATATGTTTTAAATTTTCTCTATTGTTCTTCACTTGGTGATATCAACAGTTGTTGAATATTTGTCATGATCATAGTAACATTTGATGATAAACTTTTTAAATGAGGAAAAAAAGTATTGTTCAAATTTCAAGATATCCTTGACAGATATTAAATAACTTTTGACATCACCATGTGAAAAAATTATTATTATTATTATTATTATTATTATTATTATTATTATTATTATTATTATTATTATTATTATTATTAGTACTGAGTCTTACTATCCGTTCGGGTTATACGCACTTACGCTAATGTGTAATGGTAGGGTGATTGTGAGATGAAATGGAGGACCTACAGTTTAACGTGGAATCCGAACCACGGTGGAGGCCTGGCATTCCCCACATTCACAAGATGTCTTGTCAGAGGTGAAGGAAGGGTTTGGTAATCAGATAAATCTTTGCCGGGACCGAGGATTGAACCCCGGCCGCCAGCATAGAAGTCTGACACCTTACCCCTAGACCACCAGGTCACCCATGAAAAAATTAAATTCTATGTTTTTTACTGGAGAAATATATTTACAAATGAGTTGTTTTTTTCGCTATCAAAACTTTAAAATCATTCATTGCGTTTAGCTCGCAGTACCACCGCCATCCTACCTTAAGAAATTGTGGAATCAATAGAGTAGATGCCATGCTTAAATACCTGTCTAAACTATTTGTGAATCTACATTTATAGAGGAAGAGATTAGGAAGTTATAATTTAGAGGATATGTGTTCACAGTTTCGTGGAGAGAAGAACCGTTAAGAAAAATCCACCCACAGCCCACCTAGCCAAGAGTTGAGCTATGACGTTCTCGTTACCAGATGAGATTGACTGAAGCTTTATCCCCCATGTCCATCTATATAAAATTGTCTCCTCTGTGCTTTTTATTTGAAACTAGCATATATATATACCTGACAGGGATTATAGCACCTACCTTCCATCATGGGGAAGTGCGAGAATGACGCTTCAGACAATTTGACCACCAAAGCCAAAACCATTATAGATAGAAAGAAATTATTTTTACAAATGTTTGAAAACAATTATAATTTATATATTGCTTTGGAATACAATGATATCTATTTAAATAAAATATTAGTTAATATGTCTAAATCTAAGATCTTCCTAGCTTCCTACCTTAAAACATGGGAAATAAAGCGAACTAAATAGACAACAGTGAACTATGGCTGTTATAAGTCTTCATTGGAATAATTGATGCTGAAAGTGTATTAAAAAAAATATATATTTGATACTATCCATATCTCATAGCAATATATGTCCTTGAAAATAATTGAAATAATGACCAAAAATAAAATATAAATGTGAACCATAGTGATTCTTTAGCAAAAGAAAAGTGGAAAAATAGTGACATTTGTCTCTGTATTTCTAGGAATTTGTAGTCACCTTGAAGTTTCATAATTCATACACCTATTTCTAGGCAGTGACAATTTTGATTGAAACCAGAAAGATACCTTTGGTGTGACACTTTGAAATTAAATTATATTTCAGCTTAAATCTGATCCAAATTCTTTTAGACCCTTCTGGATAGTGCTATGATCCATGTGAATAGTACATGAGCCTATATCTAGGATCTACTTTTGAGCATGTATTTTATAACTTCATTCATGATACGTTAAACTTTTTTATCTACATTTGGCCCATCTGATCCAATCATGGGCAATGATTGTTCAGGTAGCCGAGCATTATCGATTACTAAGTTGATTTGTTTTACGAGATCTTCGCTTCTTGCCTTTCCCAAGTAAAATATCTCCAGACGACTTGACTATGCCAGATTAATGTAATTCTACCAATATCCAACCATTAATTGGAGCGCTTTATTCCCAGAATTATTAGTGATTTCATCATACTGGATCGTGTAGCAACGTGACTGTAATGCATCTCAACAATCTCATCTTTGAAATAAGGTCAAAGAGCATCTCTTATCAAATAATTTATTTTTCTCTCAGACATAGAAAAATTCTCAAGATCTGCTCTAGGAAACAAAAGTTGATATTTATCCCGAAATACATCAGACAAAGAATCCAAAAAATCTGTAATTAAGGACTTCAAATTCCAAATTATATATGATCGTGTTGCAGAGCCTCTTGCACTGTACAGTACAATGCTATTGTACCAGCAGTGTTAGATGATGCTCTAGTCACACAGAAACAGGTATGTCTCACTACAATTAGGTCTGAATCAGATTTAGATGTGTTGGAAGCAAGAGTTTCCTATGCGGCACTGACAGAAGTGTTGCTCTAGTCACACAGAAACAGGTATGTCTCACTACAATTAGTTCTGAATCAGTTTTAGATGTGTTGGAAGCAAGAGTTTCCTATGCGGCACTGACAGCAGTGTTGCTCTAGTCACACGGAAACAGGTATGTCTCACTACAATTTGGTCTGAATCCAATTTAGATGTGTTGGAAGCAGGAGTTTCCTATGCGGCACTGACAGCAGGGAAGTTTACGAGGTTCTAGCTTAACTCGAGATTTGCCCTTGTGCATACTGGTAGAAATCATGCTGATATTAACCTCGAATATTTTTTTATTAAACTAATCTTTGTTTTACAAACGATTCAAGTTCCTTTATTATCAATAAACCTTTTCGCCTATTTAGAATAAATAATACCAATAATATAACAGTTTTTAAAAGCCACTTCTTAAAATTGCACTTCTCAACTTTTAAAGTCAAAGAAAACATGTCAGCGTGGAGTACTAGAACTATTATCTTAGACGTCGACATAGTCTACTCTACTACAAATATTAAATATGAAATACTGAACACTCAAAAATAGCAAAACCTTTCATATTTCCATAAACAAAACAGTCATTCAGATTTTTTTAAATATCAAGGGCTTTAACGATTGTTAACTTTATTCCATATGCCCACCGACTTTTAAAAAGAGATAATACTCCAAAATCCTGAGCTATTATCAGACATGAGCTTATTCTACAAGAGTGGTTGGCAACGTTTATGATATCGTGGGCCGTATGGGTTTAAAAAATAGTGGGCCAATTTGCAAAAATTATAAAGAAAAAATTGTCAACTTTGTATTTTTATATATTAAATTAATTATTCATAAATTTTATTAACACAGTTGTTTCTAAATCTTATGTGCGCCAGATAAAATCATTCGGTGGGATAACTGTTTCTAGACCATCAGATGTACTCCATAGGGAGGGACTAGACAGTAAAATATTAATAAAAATAATACCAGGGCCTAAAAGAAAAGAGTAATTTGAAATTAGAACTTCAAATAATGAGAATAAAAAGGTGTAGTGAAGTTCTCAGCTTAGTGGTTTATTCTCAACGAAATTGATATATATCGTAAGTACATTCTGTCACCATTTGTTTGTGAGTGAAGAGCAATGAGTTTGAAAAGGAGCCACTTCCTGTCAAAGTGGCACGTAGGCTGATTGCTGATTAGTTTAATTAAAACAGCAAGAAATTTGTGGGAATTGTTGTCTCGGACATCACGGGATTTTATGATGTGAATAGAAGCCCGTTGATTTGTGCTTTAGGCCGTCATTGAAGGAATCTTCTGTAGGTAACAAAGTCTAGTTTGGGCATTCTAGAGCAGGGCTCTCGACAGTTAGCTTTCAACAGTTGTCAGACAGTGTCGTTTAAGATTAGTTCGTTTAGTGATAGAGTGTCTTGATCATGAAGAGTGCTAGTATCGGATGACAATGCTTATAGCAGTTAGTTCTAGCAGTTGGTTATAAGAGTTGGCTCATGACAGTTGTTGTAAACAGTACTTGTAAGCAGTTGCTGTACAAAGTATCGGGAATATGTGCATGTTCAGCGATGGCATTCCTCAAGTGCCATGATTCCGATAATGGTCAAGACAGTAGTTGAGACATTGTTAAGATGGTTGTGGGCAGTTTCCTGAGAGAGTCATGAAAATGTTGTAGGCTCTTGCAATTT
The DNA here is from genome assembly GCA_901482245.1 of Timema douglasi. Lineage (NCBI taxonomy): Eukaryota > Metazoa > Arthropoda > Insecta > Phasmatodea > Timematidae > Timema > Timema douglasi. The sequence goes on from CABEEJ010001710.1 coordinate 92,175, forward strand.
GCGTGTTTTTATGTGACACCTTTTTAAAGGAGTTGTGGACTTTGACCTAAACTTAAAACATGACTTGAGCTTACAGGTGACAGGCTTACAGGCGACAGGTGAACCTCAACTTTCGTCCCTATGGCGTTGTATTCATTAATTTAATTTCAATAAGCCTAATGGTATTAATCGTCAGCCATTCATTCAACCTATCCTGATTGACCCCATCACACAGTAGTCTCACAAGCAATTTAGGGTATTTACTCTTATATTTTGGTGATTTTAAACAACCCGTTTCCCACAGTGTATTTTACTTGAAAAATTTACCTTTAAAGAGCCCTGTCTACCTCATCCATGTGTGTACTCAAATTGCATATGAATTAAGTATAGTGGACCATATAAAGTGTTAATCTACTGCTTTGCACACAAAATAGCCAAATCTTGATATTTTAATCAGTCTATACGAACTGAGGTCTTTCTTACCTCTTAGAAAACAGTTTTGTTAGACCTATTACGAAGACTGCTTCCCCTAATACAGTAAAGGACTATAGAACAATTAGTGTCCTCCCAAGTCTATCTAAAGTCTTAGAATACATGTTCAAATACTTGACTAGGCGCTTTTTAACTTCCAACAATATACTGGACAAATACCAATCTGGATTTCGACCACAACATAGCACAGCAACAGCACTAAATTATGTTTCATATGACATAAGAGTCGCTATGGAAAACATAAAACTGGTATTTTTAGCACTCTTATATTTCAGTCAAGCTTTGATACAGTCAATCATGAAATATTAGTTGCTAAACTATCATCATATTTTAACTTTTCTGACACATCTGTAAATGGGATTAGCTCATAATTATCTGGAAGTCAACAATGTTTTAAAGTTGGTAAATATGTTTCAGGGTGGCGTAATGTATATGTGGGTGTATGGCAAGGCTTGACCCACTGTTGTTTTCCATGTTTATTAATGACCTACCGGCTTGTCCACAGGTAACTAAACATCATTTGTATGTGGACATTTCCAAATATAATTTTCTTCACCAGCAAATCTATTAATTCATTCGTTTGTTTTATTAGACTCAGATATTGATGCAGTGTATACATGGGCAACTCACAGTGCCTTGCTTATTAATCCTGATACATCTCAATTCATTATTATAAGCTCAAATAAACTTAAATCTAATATTAACTTTTCTAATCTCCCTAATATAATATTGATTAAAAACATAATTCCTTTGGCCAAAAATCTTGGTGTATATATTAATGATATTCTTACGTGGTCTTACCACGTAGCTCATCTTTGTAAAAAGGTTTTTACGTCATTGCATTCATTAAAGTGACTTAAGAACTTTCTATCCACTGCGCTTAAAATATCACTTGTCCAAACTTTAATACTTCCTCACTTTGATTACTATGATATAGCTTACAATGACTCGGAATGAAGAACTTGATAGTAAATTACAAAAACTTCAAAACATATGTGTAAGATTTATCTTCAACTTACGATCCCATGGCTATATTTCTATGTCTTATAACAAGCTTGAATGGCTATGGCTTGATAAGAGACGGCATCTACATACCCTTGTAATGACAGAAGATATTGTGATATAAGATATCCTCAGTAGCTCTCCTCACGACTAGTCCCTCTTCATGCTCATCGTAATATTGGTACCCCTCACCTGCTACATGCACACTTTCCATTCCTCTTCACAAATATAACTTGTATTCTCACTCTTTTACTGTTCTGGATCTCGTTCCTGGAATGCTCTTTATATAAATATTAAAGCTGATGTCACTATTAAATCTTTTCAGCGGAAGCTTGCTCAACGTCTGCGACCAGAGTCTAAATCGTCGTGGTTAAGAAAGAGGTAGGGATACAGTAAGAATGTGTGCGTTAGGTAAAAGTGTTGTTTTTATAACTCTTACAATGATGGATACAAATTTGTATTATAGATAGCCACTAAATATTTGATATCAGCACTATTTTATTTTAATTACTTGCTATCTCCATGAGTATGTTATTCGTGATATGAATTACATGTGAGTGTGTTAGGTATGGTTGTGTATATTAATTTGTTTGTTTTTCTCTCTCTATCTCTATTGTTTGTTTATTTAGCAATTGGTAAGTTCAAAATTTATTTTATTTTAATATATCCATTTTTAATTTCTCGATATCTGACAGGCAGATAGAGTATTGTGATCATCAAAAAAGTCGAACTCAAGATTTTGATGAATCTCGACGTTTCATGACCTCCCCCCCGAATCCTAAAAATAGTTTTTGAATTTCCGTCTGTCTGTACCTCCGACTAGAGAATAAACTATTTTATCGATCGGGCTAAAATTTGGTATCTAGGGTTTTCATAGGGTTGCTCCAAGGGGTGTTTGAAATTGGATATCTAACCCTAAAATTAAGGGTAGTTTACTGAAGGTCTAAAAGAGAAAAAGTCGATTTTCTCAAAATCGGCTCTAATGATTTTGATTAAATTTCATTTCAAAACATTTATAAATATAACAAACAAATTGGTTACCCTCAATATTTTGGTAAATTGACTTTAGGGCTCCAGTCTGATACGTAAATTCTCATTTATGTAGATACATTCATAATACAGATATTTTATTCGAAACATATTTTTATAAAACCAATATCTTTCAAGCTATACGCATTATATATAATTTTTAACTTTTCAAAAACTAAAGGTAAAGTATTTCGATCGTAAAACAAACCTAAACTAAAATGGTGACGGATGTCGACGTCTTATAGCCCACCGAGCCCTAAAAAGTGGTATTTGCAATGCCGTCTGTCTGTGTGTCTGTTTAAACTTAAAATTAAGAGTAGTTTAATAAAGGGCAAAAATAGAAAAAAAAAAATTCTAGAAATCGGCTCTAACAATTTTGATTAAAATTCTTATCTAGGCGTCGATTAAGATTATAAACAAGCTGGACTATTTTAATTTTTTCATGAAAATTACTTTTAGAGTACTTTACAGAAGCGGAGATTTCCGTATCTCCACAAATATTTGAGATAATAAATAACTTATCGTTACAAAATTGTAGTACTATTAAAAATAAAAAAGATTTATTTTATATATATTTTTATAAAACTAATAGTTTTTGAGATATTCGCAAATATATTAATTCAATTTTGTGAGTTTTAGTTGAAAAGAGATACTACTTAGGTTTAAACGCAATAATTCTCCAATGCTAGAGAGTAATTAAATATAAGTAAGTCTTTCAAAAAGTTTATGTTATTATTCCTTAAACCTTTAAGGATAAATGTTTTACAACAATGATCTATCTCAATTTTATGTTCAATAATCAATATTTAAATATTTTATTGGTCAACATTTATAAATGAGGAATTTAATAGCAATGCGATGACCTGAAGTTGTGTAGCACCTAATAAAATGTTAACAATTTTAACCGAAAATCGAAATTTTAATACGAAGTGTTGACCCTCAAGGACCCAATATTGATCTTTTTTGTTGGTCCAAACATACAAATGAGGACATTAATTCTTTAAAAATTAAAATTATGAAATTTAAAAACGGGACTCAAAAAGGTTTTAGAGGATTATAGTGCAATTTATGCTTGTGTTTGCTAGTGTATATTATTTCGTTTCAAATATATTACGAGTTTTGAGTAAATATCTCAATTTTTAAACAATAGAGCGAGAAAGTCTGTGCGGAGTTCAGTACCATTTATTTCGTTAACCTCTTAGGGGAAATGATATCCAATCCCTAATAAAATGTTGAGAATTTTAACCGGAAGTCTAAATTTTAATACGAAGTATTGACTCTTGTGGAGCCTATATCGATCTCTTTTTTTTTGGTCCAAATATATAAGTGAGGACTTTAATTCTTTTATCAAAAGAAAATCATAAAATTTAAATCCGGGAGTCAAAAAACATTTAACGTAAGTAAAACGCAATTTTTTTTCTCCAGTTTTCTAAAATATATTATTTCGTTTCACATATATTACGAGTTTTGAACAAATATCTCCATTGTTAAACACTGGCGTGAGAAAGTACATGCGGAGTTCTGTATCATATTTTCATATAAAATAATAATTATATAGAGACTCGTTGATGTTGTACGGACTATATTGCATCATTGATCGTATACTTCCATGTTTTCTTTGGAAAAACAATACTTTCTAATTTTATAATTTATAATATTATACAATAATACTTAGTCAACTTGATTTGAAGTTGATTTTACTGCGATAGTACGAAACATTTGTTATTTAATTAGATGCATTTAGAAAGCACATTAACTTTGGAAATGTTTGTATACGGCCGTAAAATGAATTAGTAATTTAAAAATGTCACAATAAAAACATCGACAATTAGCTATATACATAAGAGGAAGCGGGGGTTTTATTTGAATTAACTGAAAGTTTTTTATATTATTTTAAATTTATTGAGGATTCGTAATACTATTATCTATTTTCTTTAATTTATATAGGTATGAAATTTATTTAAAAAAAAAAAGTTTTATAATCTACGGTAGGTTTCAAAGCCATTTTCAATGCTTTCACATTTTTTTTATCTCGGGGATTATTTCCATTTATAAGTCAGTCAATCCCACATCACGAGATTTCTGCTTATACTAGCACATATTGTGTTTGGTACAATAGTACTCAATCACTGAATAACTCGTTCAACTCTTCTTTATATATATATAAAGTTGGTACTCGAACAGTCGTGATAACACGAATGTTGTGTGTGTTATTGCAAATTGTGGAGGGTAACCCTAACCTCCTCCTTTCTATAGTTTGTAACCCCCTCCTCCCTCACCTACCCATAGCCCCAAACACCCCTCTTCCCCCTCGCCTACCTGTCGGAACGAGATTACAGTCGTGATTAACTTTGAAGGATGGTTGCAAAGAGTGGGTAGATGGAAGGATGGGGAGGAATTGATGAGTGGGTGGTTTATATCGAATCGAACGGACGTTATTCGGGAAATAGAGGAGAAAAAAAAGAACTAATAAAAAAACATACGTCCTAGTTCTATCCACCCGTTTGTGTTTCGAGGATCATTTCCTTCAAATAATGCATTTATACAATCCATGGGAGAGTTTTTTTTCTCCCTGAAGAGCAGGTGTACTATTAATTTGTGAAACAATGCATCAACATATTGTGTTCTTTTTTTCTCTTTTTTTTTCCTGAAACTGTTCCAGTGCCATGTGTAATGTAACCTTAATGTTGCGTTGTTTTTCAAATCAAAACCTAATAGAGTATTGTTGTGTGTTCATTTTTACAAAACACATAAAAAAATTTTCGTGTGTAAAATAATCATAGCTTTATTGTTCTTAAACAAGATATACTACTAATGAATGGATTTTTACAATAATATTATTTTTCTGAAATAGTTCTTATATTTAATATAATTTCGTGAAAGAGCCCTCATCAATTTTCCTTGAGTAATGATCATTTAGGATACCTTTCCGAAGTAAAGGTAATTTAGGTTTGTTTCCTGGAGTTGAGATCAATTAGGAAATTTTCCGGAAGTAAATATCAATTAGGATATTTTCCTGGAGTAAAGATCAATTAGGATAGGTTTTTAAGTAAAACTCAATTAGGATATTTTCCTGGAGTAAGGATTAATTAGGATTTTTTTTAAATATATACACGTTTATAATACTATGTTTAAGTAAAAACTATTTAAGATATTATCCAAAAGTAAAACATAATATTAAGATTTATTTCTAGAGTTAAGCTTATTTTTGATACGTTTATTAAACAAAATCCATTGTAATATTGTTCTGAAGTAAAACTTATCTAGTCAATTTTTCTGAAGTAAAACTCATTCAAGATATGTTTGTGAATTAAAACTCATTTAGGATATTATGGATAATTAGAAAAGTTTTTTTTTTCTTCACTGTAATGAAATTTCTGCCACTGAATCCTCCCTAGCCAAAATTCCCAAAGCATGAAGACGTTAACCCAGTTTGGGGGAAAAGGGGTCATCAAATTTAGATATATCTCCCCTCCCTTTTCCTCACGGTGACCAACTAATGCCCATTCTTGCCAGTAGAGATAAAGGGATGGAGACATAGAAATCGATTTTCCCCGTAATGAACTTCCATTCACTTGACCCTCATTATGTGCGGGTAATGAGCCAGTTAAGTAACGGCCCTACCGACGGAGAAAGGCAATCAGTGCCCGAGGTCACATTCCCCAAAACTACGATCATTCTCACTTTATTTGTGTGTGTGGTTTTTTTAAAACTAATTTTTGAGTTTATGTTACTTTTAAGCCAGGGCCAAAACAATCGACGAGGATGCAACACGTGCATTTGCAAAGTGCTTAAGATTCTGAGGATTGGAATAATTGTTTCTTAAGGTTTATTATGGTTACCAGAGGAAAATATGTTCATATAAAACCATAGTTAACATTCTGAAATAACCAGCAGTAAAGCACGTCATTGTTGGAATACCATAAAAGGGCTCAGCCCGTCCTATATACTCTTAGCTTACCTTGATGGATTACACCATGGACCTATCTTATAGGTTATGCCATGGTGGAATAATGCAATGTTACCTTGCCACCTTACAGGGTAAATGAAAGGTACATTCCACTTTTCTCAAAACGAACCTTATCTGAAAGCATTTCGATCTACTTTCAAGTATTCATACGGCAGAACATGTGATCTTTGGCTGTAACATTTGTTAGTTTAGTAAATACATATAAAATAACACTACTAATAGCATATAGTAAAATGTAATAAATTTTTGCCACAAAGATGCATTTTTAATACCCTTCCAACGAAGATTGGACTCTACTATGTTTTGGAGAGCTTCTAGAAACATTGTAATCCTCATGTCCACTCAATACTCCTCTCCCTTGCTTTAAATGTAATGAACTCTTGTTTCTCACTTGCACCAAATGTTATTGCACTTGGTTTTACACAAAGTTTGATGTGGCATCATTGGTTTTTTTTTAATCACCGCATCTTACTACCTATTCAAGTTATACTCATATATTGTAATTACTCCAATAAAGTAGGTATGAGCAATTAAGCGTCCTAGAGGTAGTTTACCCGCATTTTCATGGAAGGAGGGTGGGAAACTATTTGCGGGAAAACCATCATTTGTAGATCCAACAAAGATTCGAACCCCGATCTTCATGTCTTCATCAGGCTAGTATAGCATGAGAGTGACGCCTTAAAGACAATTTCCTCTCTTCAAAACTGTACCCTATCTTATATGTTTTAATTTAAGGGCGTGGTTGATATATTTGGGGGGAAGAGGGGATTGTGGGGATAGATAATATAAGATGGAGAATAAACAAATGTGGATTAGTTAACAGATGCACAGTACGGCAAGATATAAGTCTCACACACAATTATGGCAACACTAATGTAACATGTAAGAAAGGAAAATATTTTGTTGTTGTTATTGTTGTCAGAAGTTAAATCTCTCATCTCCATACATTAAAATTAATGCTGACAAAGATTCTCCTGAGTTTTATCAAATAATTTTAAGTAAAAATAGAATAAGTTTAACTGTTGTTAAGAAGAAGCCAAATTTAATAGGAACTGTTGTCCTTAAAAATATTTAACCTATAACCTTCTTAAATTATATCTTTACTTTAAAATGACTGATGAAATTAAGGATAAGAAGGCTGAAGATTAATATTAATTCAAGGATATTCATATTAAAAAATAAATAGTACTATGCACTGTACAGACAATCTCTCTACCTTATCTAAACATAATGGCATTTTCTTAAAACTCGTGTGAAACGAAATAATATACATAGTTGAAGAGAAACAATGTAATAAAGAGCATCGCATTCAACCAAGGAGAGTAAATGAAGTAATACACATTTTCACATAAACACATTGGGAAAAAAGTAACATCTCTGCTCACCAAAGAGCATAGCAATCATTTCAGATTCAAATCAGATTTATGAGACCTCCATTTAAAAATATATATTGGTCGGTAGCTCGAGAATTGCTTGTTTTATAAAAACGGTGGGGATATGACCTAAAATGAAAACTCCCACCTATGTAAAGTACCCATAAAGTCCTTTTCAAATAAGGTAATAAAAAAACTTCCATTTTTTTTGTAGTGTTAAACAATGCCTAGATACAAAATTTAATCGAAATTGTCAAAGCAAAATTTATAGAAAATCGATTTTTTATTTTTTTTTGCCTTCAGTAAACTACTTTTAATTCTAGAGTTAGATATCCAATTTCAAAAATTTCTTGAGGGATTATGAAAACCCTAGATACCAAGTTTTAGCACGATTGATAAAATGGTTTCGTTTCCAGCCCCAGATACAGACAGACACACACACAGACATACAGACAGACAAATGGCATCTCAAAAACTACTATTTTTGTTTCAGGGATCCATAAAACTTCGACATATTTCAAAATTTCGAGTTAGTGTTTTTTTTACGATCACAATACTTCTCTCTCCGAGAGGTCAAGAGAAGGTAAAAACATTTTGGTCTTTATTCAACGATTGTTTTAAATCCCACGTGATCAAACTTAAGCCGATATTATTTTTATTATTTTTCAAAATCATCTATCTTATGAGAGATTATTGATAGCCGAATAAATGAGTAAATTTGTCAGACAATCAAGGGAAACTTTACCCTCCGGTTGACATTTTTGGGGTGAGCCCTCCCAAATATCGCTCTCAATCTCTTTAAACCCTAGATCCTCCCGATGGATTGAGCAACCCCTCGCCTCCTCCCGCTCCCCTCCAGCACACAAATAACCAGAGCAACCCACTGCGATCGGACTAAAACAAACCCAACCAGATCTCAACGAAAGTGTGGTGGCCAAAGGCTCAGTTTCAAGGGAGGCTGCAATTTGTTTAACTGGACGTAATCTCTGTTTAGTGTTTCAGAAGAGGTTTGTGTTTGAGTTGAAATCAACCGTTGGGAGGGGGCACGGACTAAGCATCAAGCTCGTTTCGTTTGCCGATCATGGGACACTAAGGTGTAAAATCCAGGATGGGTGTACCGTGTTTTATTCCTTAATGGTTTCCCACTCTTTCTCTACGCAAATGTGTGTATTATTCCTCTAAATTCCACCAAATTAATTATTTCCCAGTAAGCAGAAATAAACGGATAGCCCAGATGGGTTGTAACATATGGTTCAAACAAACAACTTTTAAAATTGGTAATATCAACAATCTGTCACATTTTAAGTTTGTCATAGCAACAGTATTAAAAAAAAAAGTCCATTTCATATGCTTTAATTGCCATGTATCTATGTTTTCCCTTCCTCAACACCTTAATATTAGTCTGGGGTAGCCACATATTTATTCTAATGAGGCGGGATGAGGAAGAAGAAGGTATTTTAGTTTGAATGTATCAAAATTAACGTAGAAAAAATTTGGCAACTATTTATGAATAAACACCTCCGTAAAATATACCAGTACTCAAGTCTTGACCCTCCTATTAAGATAAACCAGACGAGGTGATACTGACGCCTTATTCTGCGTGCCCATGAATACGGGTGTCCTAGCTATAAAATAATGTAAGATGAGTTAAGTTTAATATACACCACCTCATTGGTAGTAAAGTAGACTTGCACAAATTGAATAAATTGTGCCAAATAAAATAAATAAAACTTTAGTCGCTTTTTGAACTTAAATATGTTTTAAAAAAATTGGACTGGGCTGGCGGCATTAGTAATGTAATTCATAATTAGAATGAGTACTTTTTCTTAGCAAATAAATATAACAAAAACTTAATGAACATTAAATTAATTAACAATATGCTGGTAGTCAGTTATTGATGTCAAAAGTAGTTAGGCATTTAAACAAACTTGGCGTGACTTGGGGTCGATAGTTGATACTCTGAGGTAAATAATTCCCTTATTCCCTTATTCAACCTGAACTTACAATTATTCGTATATTGGGAGACTGGTCTACTTCCGATATCAGACTATAAACACGGCCATTATCCTTGACCAAATAACTATAAATTGTGTACTTATTAAAACCATTGTTCATCATTGTGAGTAACAGTAATTAATATTCCATTCCGTGGTATCAGGAGAAAATGTCAATGGTATAAATGAATAGTCTATATCAGCAGCGAGAAATTTCGCTACGATGTTGTCAGTATCCTTATCCTTTTTCAAGTGTACCCTGAATAGGAAAGTTAAGTACTCCGTTATAAAAAGTTTGAGAATAAGTATTTTTATGGTGTATGGCGTGTCTTTAATTAATCTTACTGGAAGAAATTGTGTGTATCCTTATCCCATTTGACGGCATCACCCTTTTTCGGAAAGTGAGTGCTACATTTTCTACTCGTTTTGTTTTATGTGTTGCATCCAATTAATTAAACCGCTCATTTGACTAATTTAGCAAATTTCTGTCCATTTTTGTGAACTGACCTCTTTTATTGGCCATTTAATGAACTGAATAAAAATTGCATTTACTTTTGACCATTTCATGAACTATAAACTATTGTCCTAGCCACTACAATCTTAAATGAAATTAATTTTTAGTTATTAACTATAAACTAACCCATCCTAGCTTAAAGTAACCTTGCCCTTGCATTAGAAAACCGTTAAAGGTTTGGACCAAAACTGTTCTTCGCTTGCCAATTTAACGGACCGGGCAAAATCTTGTCCAGTTCATCAATTTGTTAGCACTTGAAGCTTCCCAATTTATAAGCCAGCCAATCTATGAACTGGGCAATATAGGCTCTATTCAATAAATAAACAGGGTGAGTTTTTGCCCATTCCATGAAATGTTCAAGGGAAGAGGCAAGGTCACGGAATTTGCAGAAATTTGCCCAGTCCATTATCATTAAATGGTCAATTTAATTTTTGGGGTGTAAAGTATGCACTGACATGTCGTATAGGATTGCCAGGGTAAGCAGAGCTAGTCTAAACTGCACCTATGTTATGTTCTGATCATTAAGTAGAATATTAATTGGCGAGGTTTCAACGTAAATACATTCCCCGTGTTAGTTATGTGGAGCAGAGCTTATGTGTGATTGGTCAAATAGGGAGCGAGTGGGTGAGAAAATAGCACAGGTACAGTTCTAGTAATCACTACTTAACCTGGAAACACACTTCGACACATCATTGGTTGTTAGGAATGGAGCTCAGAAGAGGAATTGTGTGAAATCGCATACATCTCTAAATGAATGGGAGCCGAACGAAGCGTACCTTGAAATGTAGGCAAAAGAATCCCCTCCCCCTTACCACCCACTGCTTCAATGTCACATGCAGTAAATGGGTAGGGTCAAAACTAAAACCCTCCGCTGCGCATATCGGCTTTCAGAATCAATTGTAAAAACATTCGTAGCCATTTTCAGAGGCTACTAGTAACGAAGCTAATCTATATATTGGGTCCCTCACTCGCTCAGACCAAAATATCGATGCTGCATTTAAAGACTAATGGAGATGGTACGGGAACCGGTGGGCCGACCTCAATAAATCATGGTGTTAGAGGGGTAAGGGGTAGTGAATTTCATCCACCGATAGTTCTGTGTTGGGTAGCTTAATCATCCACTCATTATGTAGCACTGCATTTGACGAGCTTCGTTGGGTTGCTCGCTGGACAATGTGTGTGTGTGTGTGTGTGTCTGTTAATCTCGATATAAATGTTCATGCGTGGATGTTAATCAAGAGATTTATTTTTATCCTGAGTTTTGTCCTTGTTTTGATAAACATGAGGTACTCTTAAAGCTTTATTTTAGTTTAAAAGTAAAATCAAGTAGGCCCCTCTTCTTTAAAGATTAATCATACTATTAGTAAGAAAAATATTTTGAGTAAACAATTATGTTAATACTTTAGTCTGATAAAATACATTTCTAATGAAATAAAATACAATAAAATAAAGCCATGATATATTTAATGGCCTGTTTTTTTTATTACAATGAAATTGTGTAGTATTGTTTAGCTTTAAGGTGAGGATGTAGGAAACGCGAGTTCAAGACAGTGTTTTTGCAGTTTTTATAGTAAAAATTTGTTTCGCCATAATAAATAAAATATTGCTCCATTATAAATATAGTTTAATTTTCCTCCGTATGGTGATATTAATAATTATTGTTGAATATCTGTTATAAGCATAACATATTTAGATGATGAGCTTTATAACAAATAATAAGCTGTCATTAAATTCCAAAATACCCTTGAAGGATATTCAAGAATTGGTGATATCAATTTCCATGTTAAGAAATTTAAATTATATTTCTAGTGGAGCAATTTTTTTTTATTGCAAAAAAAGTTTGGCTATAAAAACTTCAAAAACACAGCCCTTTACCCGTGTTCCCTATACCCTCACCTTATTAGACAAAAATAATCCAATCGAAATATTATCAAACAATAACTAATCGGCGTATATCCCGAACGGTTAGTAAGATGCAGTGTTGAAAAATATCAATTAAACTGTGTGGTTTTTTCACAAAATGCGATTTATTGTATAAATAGTTAAGCCTAACCAATAAGGTATAATGTTTTATTTTAAATATCATTTTCTGCGGGTTTTTGTAATTAAGTTTCAATTATTTTGAGACAGCACAAGATTATAGATAAAATTAAAAACTATAGTTTAGCCGATATAAAAAGTAATTTTCTTGTAAACACAATTTACACTGAATGCTTAATGTAGCTTTCATTTGTATATTTTAAAACTTAACACTTTAAAAGCATTCTATCAAAACTTAAGAAAAAAATCAGGCTACTAAACAAGTTGAATAAGATCATTAAAATCCTATTAGCATTTATTCCCGTTCAATTCACATCCATACTTTTTTGTGCATCTGTATCCCAACTTTACCCTCTGATCCAATTAAGATTCCAAAGAGCTATAAGGAAATATTTCAGTTGGCTGAAAAGACTTTTGACTTCACTTTGTTCTTACTCGCTGTGGTTCTTCTCCTTCCTTTTTTTTTTCATTGTGAAGAATCATCGGGGTTCTTCTTCCTATCTTCTTTTTAGGTGCCTCCTCTTTCCCCCTTTATATCTTCCACTTGGTATCATCCAATACGATTAAGCAGGAGGTCCACATCAAATAAGATCTGTGCTTTTATGTCTTGATGGCGTATCATACACATTCCTCCTTTTTTGGGGTTATATCAATGTAACTTACAGCGTGTTACAATATTCTGGTAACCTTAAATTTACATTTGTAATAGTAAAGATTGTTCTCGTATCATGGGAAGGATTGGTAGGACCAGAAGAATTACCTCATGCTGGAATCACGAACAACATGACGTTTTTACCACTTCTGTAGTCCAGTTGTCGTAATTCTTGGCTGCATTTTCAAAGGTCACGGGTTTGAAACTTGGTTCTTCCAGATTTTTCTGTGAAGCAGTAGATCTAGAGAGGGGTCAACTCAGTCTCGTGAGTCAAAATTAGGAGCTACTTCTAAAACGTAGCAGCTCCTTGTAATGATATAGAACTATACATCTCAATAATTTATTATTCACATCTTTATTCAAAATTACGATATTTTAAATAAGAGCGGGTAGTAAGATGTATTTGTGTTAAGTTTTTAAGTTGCAAGGTATGACATCTTTCTACGTCTCTGTTTAAAAAATACATCGCAGTTTTTTAAACAGAAACGCACCTGGATGACCGCACCTTTTTTTTTCTTCTAAGAAGCTTCAAGAAGGAAATGTCACTAGATATACCCCTTCAGGGTACGCATCTCTTCACTTTCTTACCTGACGAGGATCCGTTTAGGTAGAGACTATGATATCTTAATCTGTTTTCTAAATCTCACGTGTCGGGAATTGTCATGCATATGACGTAATAGCCGGGCTTTTATTAAAATCTACAACGTGTGAAATATTTAGCAAAAAAACTGTTTATCAACTTAAAATAAAAAACTATAAAACACCAGAACATTTAACTTCTAAAATACGACATCATCCCTTTTTAATTATTATAATACAGAACAGTATACTTGGACCCAATTCGTTATATCAAATGTCACCCCAATGGTGGCGTACAAATATTAATATATTAGGCTATCTCTTTTAAACGTTGAATCCTTTTTTAGAAAACTGAAACTAGCAGCTGGAGGGTTTGTCGTGCTGACCACATGACACCATCTTTTCACATAAGTTGACACTATCTTCACCAACAGATAGCGGCCGCTTGGTCAGTAGTTTGATTTGATCTAGGAATGGAGGCTTTTTTCCTCTTTGAAGGAAAGTTTACTAACGTAAGTCCAGAGGAGACTTTTGCGTATCGTAAAATAAAGTGTACCACGTGATCCTGTCAACCAATCATATTCAAAGCAACGTTAACACTGTACCCTCCCTAAAGGTTTAGAGAAGGTAACGAACACATAAATAAAGAAATACAAATAATACAGAGTTGTATTAATGAGACACATAACAGAGTATAGTATGTGACATTAAGGATAGTTCATTTGGTTTCCGTTGCATTCTGTAATAAATATAGTGTGATTGTAGAGAGTAGTATCACAACAAGTAGATAAATAAATACATAATAAACTGAAAACAAAAGTCCAGTATAACGAGCCCTGTGAATACAGGCAAATGAGCCAATAGTGGTTAACTAAAACAAATTAGTGTTTGAGATCAATATCCAGGATCATAAAGGCTCCCGAGAAGACAATACCTACAACTCACCCATTACAACATTTTAAGAAATCCCTTGAACTGACCTCAAGAAAGAGCTCACTCGGCTTAGTGTCCGTACCCCAAAGAACATGACCATTAACCCATCAGTTTGTGCTCACTCAGGTTCTTAAGAAACCTAGCTACTTAGGAATCTAGCAATTAAGCGATTAAACGCTTTATCTATGGCAACTAATAGTGAGTTAACATCATAGTCACAATGAGAAGGCGCTAACCTAGTCCCTCTTAAACGGAGATAATTAGCCCCAGTTAGGGCAAAATAGTTGCAGCTTAGAGCTATAGTGGCCGCACTCACGAACAAAGCTTGTCTACGAGGTATACCCAACTAGTTCAAGTACAACAAGTGTACGACATAATAATAATATTTAGCACCGCGTCTTATTACCCGCTCGGGTTATACGCTTTTAAGTACTAATTACTCTAATGGATCAGGAATTGGGAAGGTTGAATTAGGGGAAGTGAACCCGCATTTGCGTGGAGGGAGAGTGGAAAACCATTTAGGAAAAACCACCCCCAGTTCACCCGACCGAGATTCGAACCTCGATCTCCACATCCTCAGCAGTCGAGCTCAACACGACAAGCGTGTTAGCCGACTACGCCACCGAGGCGTGTGTGTGTGTGTGTGTGTGTGTGTACGACATAAGGAGGCCGTCTACACGGCTTCAAATAAACTTGCAATAACGATATAAAGGCTTCCTGAGGGCAGAGCCAATAATAAGTAGTAAAATACAAGATTCCATTATAACACAATACAAGATATTTAGCCAGGGCCAAGAGACCTAATTAGGTCATCAAAACACATTGGATATTCAAACAACATTGCCTAGCAACCAATCTAACGTTAATTAGCCACATAGCTATAGTGATGGCTTAGCACAATAGTAGTACATATCGGCAAGAAACTATATCTACTAATTGAGCTATCATGACCCAGTTGACTCTTGTGACAACTCTTGTAATATAAGCTTAATTAGTTCAATATGTATATACATCAATTATCCAGGGGATTGACTTAGAAAGAAACGAGCTCTTCACGACTCCCAAATAAGTTGAGCCGGTGCTTAATCTTCACATTACTTGTCGCTATACTTTTAGAACTACATAGAAAAAGATACACAGCTCGGCGAGCAACAGTACAAACCGTACGTAGACGGGAATTAGCCAGTCCGGCTAGCAAACAGTCGGTGCGAAACCCACTCAAACGTATAGATCAGCTGTGACAACGCAGCGTTATTGTAGCCCCAGTGGTAGAGCAGGCGGCACACTTCTGGTACACCAGTGATAGACTATGTTGGTGTTGGTGATCCGGGTGTGGTGGGATATTACCTACGGGTAGCCCCTGCGTTGACTCCACCGGACTCAATTCCGGCCAGGGCCTACTCAGATTAACTGCTACAGTAGAGAAGTTACAGTTAGAGACCCGATAAGTCGTATATTATTACAAGTTATGTTTCTTATTCTGCTCAAGTGGTATATTAAAAAAACTTCAAGACTGATAAGGAAAAAGGAAGGGGAGAACAGGTGTCATCCAATCACGTCTTACAGCAACAGCGCAGCCCAGAGCGATCATCAAGGGGGGTAAGCGCATGCGCAGTGAGAGCAAAGAGAAATAGGCAATACGAAACGAGTGAAGCCCCAACATTAAAGTTTCTTGATATGTTAGATTAGTGCATTTGAACGAAATTAAGCTTATAGGTGATGACCTCGAAACACACTCACATAGACATTTTGTTACAACACCACTCTGAGTAATTTTATTTACGACCTTAAATAAGATAAATGGGAGCGGGAGTAAGCTATGGAACAAGTGACAAGGGAAATTATTATCAATATTTAAAAGCAACAATATGAACGGATTCTTCAAAGCAATAACAATAGAACAGAAAACTTTACAAGGTATCATTAATCAAACTGAGATATGTTGAAAACCAAACAAATTGATAATAACTTCATAGCTTTAAATTGCGCAGAGAATTTAAGAGAGAATTATAAACTTGTAATATATCCAGTACTCAAATGTGTCAGTCTTGAAGAGACAGAACAACGTTATGGGTTGAATATAGTACAATAAATCAAAAATATTAATACCCATCAGGATGATAAATAAAGACTAAACAAGGGCCTAATGGGCACCTTCTAAATGTTAACAAAGTGTATTTTTCATATCTAAGAATAAAGACTTCAAAAACGTTTACTCTAAATGTTAAATTTCTATAAGAGACTTGAAATTACGTGAGAGTTTGGCTAACAGACTTTAGTTAAACTCCCCCGGGACTATCAGATCCTGACAAAATATTAGTAAATGAAAACAATAAACCTATTAGTAAATAATAATTAAAATATCATATTAGAAGCAAATCTTAGAAAAAGATTAGAAAATGTACAAAAGTTAATTAATTTAATAATTAATCAAAAATGATCAGAAAATTGCGTTACATTAAATTATATTTCAATATGCAAACAAAAATAAGAAAATCTATGTTGAAGTTTACAAAATAATTACTTTTATCCACAATTTCCAAACAATTTACATTTAACTCATTCAATTCCAAGTCAATTAACAATTGTGGCTATCTAAAAGATTTAATATTCGAAAAGACTCTAGCGCCCAAGTAGCGACAGACAAAATGTAGAGCCTCATTTCAAATTTAACGCTCAGGTAAAAATCAATAGATTTAGATAATATAAGATTTACAACATTTAACATGGCTGACTCTAAGAGTTAAAATTAAATCAGAGTCCAATAAATAAATCGCCATGGTTACGATTCTGATGAAGATATAATATATATATGTTTTATCCTGACATTGTCTAGGTCCAGGACAATGTTCCTCGGTCAAGCGATTTTATAAAATAGTCAAAATAGCATACACGCACATCACAATATATAGTGGGTTTCGTCGCAATAGAATCAAGGTGGGAGAACTGAACACACGCTCGGTGACGTCAATGCGGCTTTGGACGATCATGTAGACCCGTTATTGACTAGGCTCCATCAGACTTCCAACAGTTTCTTCAATCACCTGATGTTTTGAAAGTAGTTCATATTGCTACCATCAGAGGGCAGGTGAATAGGTGAATAGTCAATCTCTAGTCGTGTCCAATATTAGCCGGCCCATTGCATGTTAGAAGAACAGGACGGAGTGGACTACATCTTGTTGGAACATCGTAGCTCGCTCGGCCCACTCGTCAATTTAGGATGATAGGCGTAGGCCAGTCTTGGTGGTTGCTAGTTTCAGAAGATTCAATTGGTAAGTACAGGAACAGTTTAATATCTTGAAATTGATTATGTATACAGAATATATTATGGTTCAGAATTGTTTTATTTTGTCGTACTAACCTACTTGATCTACAATAGAGAATAGTACTACTGTAGGGATTCTATTTGTGTCAGTATAATTGGAGCGGGTATTATGAATTATAGAGAGTTATGCGTAAATATCAGCATGGGGGTGGGTCCTATTGTAACATGATGTAATGTTATGTTACAATTTAGGTCAAGGGGAGACCAATCAGCAGGGTAGTTTATGAAACATAGACGATCTCTTGAAAGGTGAAAAAGTCACATGATTGTGTGAGCTAATATCCATTAGCTCGGCACAAATCTCCCACCCTTTTCAGAAACAGATCTAAAGGCGAATTCTAGTAGTATAAATAGCTACAGAAACATATTTCAGGAGTTTCATAAGTAGAATGACGAGATCCTTGGTGGACGAGCAGCGAAGCGTAGGCAGGGAAGCGTATTCCAATCATCAGCATAACACACAGGGGATAGAAGGGAAGGAGGAAGCTCAATCAGGAAACCAAGTCGAGAGACAGAAGTATATCAAGCTAAGTTACACACGAGCAGATAGCACAAGAGGGCCAGAAGGATCAACGCACAGTTTAACGGATTAACCTTCTAATATAGCAAGAGCTCCAAGCTAGACAGTTTATTTTTAATGAAAAACCACCCTAACTAGACTGGACCAAGATTCTATCACCGATCTCCTCATAATCAGTAGGTCAGTTATAACACGAGAGTGAAGTCTTAGTCCAGTCGGCTGGATAATAATAATAATAATAATAATTATTATTATTATTATTATTATTATTATTATTAGCATTGCGTCTTACTACCCGTTCGGGTTATACACCCTTACGCTAATGTGTAATGGTAGGGTGATTGTGAGATGAAATGGAGGACCTACAGTATTAACGTGGAATCCGAACCACGGTGGAAGTCTGGCATTCAACACATTGACAAGTTGTGATTAATACACGTCTTCTCAGAAGTGAAGAAAGGGTTTGGTAAGCAGATAAACCTGTGCCGGGACCGAGGATTGAACCCCGGACCCCCAGGACAGAGGTCTGATACCTTACCCCTAAGCTACCATGTCATCCCCAGACGGCTAGAGAAGAAGGCATGAAAATGTCTCTTGTAAATAATGTAATTTAAAAAAATGCTGAAGATGTGTTTTATCTTAATCCTTTGAAATTTTAAACACATCTAATACCAAAATATAAAAATTTGAATTAATTGGGGGTATTTTTTAATTTAATAAATCGTGCAGTATTATAATATTCTAATCACAAAATAGTAAACAACTGGTTGGTTCTATTTTGTCCAAAACCTGGGTATAAGTATAATGATATGATTAAAAGTAATGGATATTAAAGTAATGATAGCGAAAGGAAAGTACAGATACTTTTTTCGCATACCTACCATTAGTCCGTGTCAAGAAGATGGAAAACAAATAATTTTAAATAAATATATATATATATTATATATATTACATGTATTATATAATATATATTATATTATATAATATTATATATTATATTATAAATATATATATAATAGTATAATAGGAGTAGAACCATGTCGAACAAATGAATATTATCTCATCTGTAATATTATGCATATTTTGGCTTATACATTCAAACCATAACATCTGGTAAAATGAAAACGCCGAAAACATATTTTTGCTATTTGATTAAGTGTGAAATAGAATATGTATACATTTTTTATATGAATTTTACAAGTGTGTCTATGAATTATTAAATGTAGTTTTATCCCACTTTAGTGGCCGAATGGTCTAAGGCATCACTCTCATATTATACTGGTCTGCCGAAGACGTGAAGATCAAGTTTTAAGGCCCAGTCGGATCTTATGAAGGTGGTTTTTCCTAAATGATTTTACACTCTCCTTCTACGCAAAAGGGGTTAAATTATCTCTAAAACTTATTTCCGCATCCCAATTCAATCAGAGTAATTAGTGTAGCGTATAACCTGGACAGGTAGTAAGATGCGGTGATAAACAAGTGTAGTTTTATAGGTTAAAATTAAATTTGAACTAATAATAATTTGAGAGACACTATTTTTAACCTAATTAATATTAATTTATAAAACCATCTAATGTATGCAATTTTTTTTTCTATCAAACGAACATAAATGAGACATTAAATACAGTAAAACCGTTGACAAGAACTGACGTAGGCCCTGATAATGTAACGTGACAATGGAGTGGAAATACTCCTTTAGAACGCTGGGGGCAGTAATTGTACTCGGCCAATATTAGGAATACCCCTGTCATGGCCAAAAGCTCACATGGTCTGGAAATCCATCTTTTTCCATTGTGAACTGCATTATGGGAATATCATCACGTTACTCTTTCCTCACAGTGCGCGTGGAGTAAGGCCCGACCCCCCCACCCCCTACAAAGTTATTGGTTCGTGTTTGAACAGTTTGTTCTCTGGGTAGCTATGACCGGAAGTAAATGTGTTCTCCGAAAGGGGGAAATACCGCATTTAAAACTACGTTGAAGCGCGAAGTTAGTGTTTTGTTCATCCTACTGTAAGGTAGTTTCATCTAAATTATGGACCAACATTACATATGCTGTACAGCGTATGAGCGCGTTGCTACAGTCCAATTTTTAAAGGAAAAACCTTTTATAAAATACAGTCTAGGTCAATATTGATACCATTTTATCGGTGACCTGGTGGTCTAGGGGTAAGTTAACAGAATTATGTGCTGGGGGTCCGGGGTTCAATCCTTAGTCCCGGCACAGATTTATCTGATTGCCAAACCCTTCCTTCACCTTTGACAAGATTAGTATTTATCACAACTTGTGAATGTGAGTAAGGCTAGGCCTCCACCGTGGTTCGGATTCCACGTTAAATTGTAGGTCCTCCATTTCATCTCACAATCACCCTAACATTACACTTTATCGTAAGTGCGTATAGCCCGAACGGGTAGTAAGACGCGGTGATGATGATGATAATAATAATAATAATACCATTTTATCATATTACTATATATTATTTTATGAGAATTGATATTATATATCAAAAGTGACAGCTGCAGTTAACGTGACTTGACGTATGACTACGTGAAAGTAGATCTAGTAACTCTTCTGGCTACCAGAAAAGACCCGTCCCACGAAAATTGGAGGACAATATTATGATGTATTGTGTTGAGTCTGAGCATGGTATGTTTAAGTTATTCAAGATATTCGATCTAATAATTTAAATTTTTTGAAAAATGACACTTGGACATGGGGAATCAAACCTGGGATCTTTGGCTTAATGCACCAATTCTCTACCACTGAGCTATCCAAGATTTGTCCCGTGGTGTAGATCATTCTTTCCTCATAATTTAAGGCAGACTCTGTGATGGACGTGTGGGAATCGTTAGCTACATATTAGTGACCAATAGTATCTGCAACTTGGGAGAGCTGTTTGGCTGCCAAGTATACAATATAAGATTGTAATTAAAGTGAAATTTCAGTCTGTGTTTTTATATTCATTCAATCTTTTGCCAAAACAATTCTTTTCAAAACCAATATCATAGAAATAATTTTTTTCTGTGTTTTTTTTAAGGAATGGCTGACATTAAATAATAATTCCGATAGTAGCCTGTAAAGTTGCTCAAGCGGACAAGTGTGGCAGTTTTGTATTGTCTGATTTGCCGTGGACGTAGATGTAGAGAATAGAATCCAGGGCGTGTGTACCGATATTTTTTTTTTCTTCTAATTTTTTTTCCATTTTATATTTACTCAAAGTCAAGAATATTCTCTCTAAATCAAACCTTACTCATCTTTACCCCAGTAGTAATAATAATAATGTGTAAAGCTCGTACGTGTATTAGAGGAGAAAAAAAATTAAAAAACTCTTTTAGAAATAGCTCATCGCGGAAAAATATCATGTTCTCATTAAACGGGAAAAGTAGATAAACTTTCTACATTTTTAAACTCCGTGACTTTATCAGATTTTCACCCCCTTACCCAATGAATATCAACCCTGTTTGACTATATTTTATCCCTATAATTCTATTTCACAAATCAAGGAAGCTGTAATAATAATAATAATAATAATAATAATACCAGGCATGGTGGCCACATGGTCTAGGTTGTTAATCTCGCAATATTCTGTCTACCAATGAAGGGAAGCTAGGGGATAAAAACCAAGCCGCGTGTATTGTGGGTGTTTTTAATAGACGATTTTCTACTCTCCCTCCATGAAAATGCAGGTTCACTTAATATAAATCCAACTGTCTTCATACCCGACACACCTGTGTTATTATTGGATATACTCACAACCCGAACTAATAGTAATGCGTGGTGTCAAAAAAAAAAGACAAATCACATTTGTGAGAAACCTTTGTGCTTGATTATTTCTTCACGTGAGAACATTGGACAGTTTGTTGCGGCCACCACTTTCGAGGACCGATTTTCAATCCAATCAGTAACGTGATCTTTGAGGGTACATGACTTGTTACTTTGATCTCGGCTAGAAGAAAAAGCATCATTTATCTTTATACACATGATGTTGGCCAACACGCTCCTAACAAGTCTTGTTACAATTTAAACGCATCCACAACTTGTTGGTGATGTTGGCTAACATGTTGGAGTTTGGAGGTCCTTGTGGGTAGAGGGTGTTGTATTAAATCGATTGTTAATGTGGGATGGAAGGAGACGCTAGAAAAGGTAAGTGTTTTTGCAGTGTTTATGGAAAAACATTTTTTAGCCAAAATAAATAAAATATGTCTCCAGTACAAATAAGGGGTTTAATTTTCTTCACGTGTTGATACAAACCGTTCCTGAATATCCATCATGAGCATTGTGGCGTTAGATGAGAGACTATTTAAATGAAAAGAAAAAGTTTTCATTACATTTTAGGTCACTCTTGACGGATATTCAAGAAATTTTGAGATCACCATGTGAAGAAAATTAGATTCTATGTCTGTAATAGAGAGACATTTTATTTATGTTGGCCAAAAAAAAAATCTTTACATAAAAACAGCAAAAACTGTGACCTTGTCTCGCGTCCCCTTCCATTCCACCTTAAAGATAATAAATAGCCAAAATAACACGACATGGTGGCTAATTTACAAGAATCTGCGCATGCGCTATTAAGTCAAGTCAGATTCTAGCTTTAGCGAAGCGCGTGTTTTGTTTTTACTTTTTATATTAGTTTAACACATTTGTTTACAATTTTTTGTGAACGTGGAGTAGTACAAAGATAACACAAATTAAATAATCTGTTCTTTTGAACGTTACTTCGACTGACCACAAGAATTTGAATAATTGAGGGGATGCACTTTCGTCAAGAGCTAACACAATAAATGAAGAAATGGCAAGTAATACGTCATTCTCCATTACCAGGCATGTGTAAACCGATTAAAACCCGGAGGAGGGTCCGGAATGTTGGCCCAGAAAGTTGGAATAAATAAACCCATATTTTGGGATCCAAATTGTTACGTAATAAACAAAGCTTAATAATGCGCAAATAATGTGAAATATTTTTAAGCTTTTATAACAAAAATTTTGTTGAACAAAAACAAATAAAATATTTTTTTATCGCCTCACCTTTCTATCTATTCAGGTTATATGCATATAACCCATATTATAAATTATAATGAGGTATGGATGAATAAGGTGGCGTTTTAAAGTTAGTATACCCGCATTTGCGTGGAAGTAGGGTGGGAAACCATTTAAGAAGAACCACCCTCAGTAGACCCGACCAATATTTGAACCCACATCTCCCCATCACTAACAGGCCAGCCTAACACGAGACTGACACCTAAGAACATTCGGCCACTGAAGTGGGTAGTAAAATATTGCTTCATTAGATACATTTAATATAATTTCTATATAACTTACAATAGCTTCCATTTCATCTCATAATCACCCTACCATTACACATTAGCGTAAGTGCGTATAACCCGAACGGATAGTAAGACGCGGTGTTAATAATAATACAATAGCTATTTTGTATTATCAGAGGTATTTTTCTCTTAATTTACAAAGTTTCTGTCAAAATGACACAATACCATGGACAATGATTTTATAACTTTTCAGATTAACCAAGCGTAAAGAATTAAACTAAACATACATCTACAAAAGCAATATTTGATATATTTTTAACAAATTTTTTTTTTAGTTATGATAACTGTAAAAATACAGACCTTAACTCGAGTTCTCTTCCATCCCGCCCTTAAGGTCAGTCGATGTGGGTTGTGAAATCAGTTCCATCGGTTCTCCTTTTTTTTAAAAATAAAATAACCTTTATTTATTCGGAGGTTTTCACCAGTGAAGAAAAGAAGGGTTTTTAAAGAAGCCGGTGACATTGTTTGCCTTAGCTCAATGGAGCTGTCTCTATGACGCCACAATTTTACGGCTAGAAGTAATCTTCTCCCACCCGGGTTTCAATGGAAGGATTTTGGAGGCGGTGAATGGGCCAGTTTCTACGGACAGTCGATAATGGAACAAGCTGCAATGTCGCAATCCCACACAATAATAATGCCTCCAATCTTTTGATAACTGGCATCCTTGTAGACTTAAAGTTTTTAAAAAAATCCTTTAGTGAGGTGTTTTTATTGTTCAGAAGTTAAGCGTCGCAGTGACATGTCATACCTAATACACAGAGGGCAACTGATGGTTACCTAATATAGGCTTATATAAATTATTTGAAATTAATTCTTTCAATTTTTTTTTAGATTTATAATTGAGACAAAAATGTTTAAATCAGATAGCTATTTCATACTTTTATTAAGTTTAGTAAAAGCAATAAAGATAAGTTTGCTAACTTCCAGGGTAAAAGAAGAGTATGTGCGTAAATAAATTATGATATTTATTGAAGATTAAACGAATTCTCATTTAAATGGCATACTTTAGTAGACGATTCGTTTGGATATTAAATTTTATTAAAATAAAAACAGGGACAAATAACTTCAGTAAACTATTTCACTGGGAATATAGAAACGTTAAAGATACTATCCCAGTTATTATTATATTAGAATATTATCAAAAATTAAGTATTTTCTAATGAAATGCGATTCTTGATATTTTATTTAACTATAATTGTAGTGTACAGTATGTACACTACGTCGAAATTGAAAGGTAGCAACTTATTCACTCAGCCCGCGAGGTATGCTATACCTTCACACATAACTGCAAAATAGTTTGCCTAGCTACGCCCAAGGCCGGAGTTAGAGAAGGCCTTAAGTCCTTAAATTATTTCTTGACTGTTGGGAAGGAGTGATAGGGGAGGGGTTATGTCTCTTAGCGATGCACATGATTTACTAAATTAATTTTACTTTATTGTTCTGATCATGATAAAATAAATAATTATTACTTTCCTACTAAGTTAGTTAATTATGTTTGTTCTCATTAGCATACGTGCTGGTATTTTTTTTAGCTAATACAAATTTAACCAGGTCAAACGTTATTTTGGCACTGTTACCCACATTGATTGGTTTTTCATGGTAACATTAAGCAAGTCTCCCCTTTTCCAGAATCTTCATTACTTTTTATAAACCATTATAAATGAATTAATGATTAATTATTATATTCCACACATGTAGCATAAATAACAGATTAACTCTAAGAAATTTTTAATTTAGTTTTAAGAAGCTGAGTTTAAAAACTTCTGTAGTTTAAGGGTCCCAATCATGATTTAAAATATTTTATATTATTTCCGGGTGGACAAAAAAAAGATATTGATAAAATCTTATGCATTGGACATATTTTAGTTATAAAAGTTAATTTATTTATTTCTTCAAAGTTATTGTAACTGAGTATAACTTTGTGGGACCATAATTCGATTACAAAATTTATTTTATGTCACCATAAAGGTCACAATATAACTATTAGGAAAAAGTTACAATAAATACTTTGATTGAGAAAAATTGGGGTTTATTAAGATTTACGCTGATAATAATTTTTTAATAAATTTAATGTATAATGTTAACTGTGATTATTTTTGTCAAATCTGTGTTTTTACTAAATCAATTCTGGAAATCCAAACAATAAATCTGGCCATGTCGTAGGCAAGTATTAATATAATATCAGAGTGAGGAGGCTTAAATAATATTTGAAAAGCAAGGATAAATATTGTTTTGGTTTACGAGCTTAAAACCACTCTAAATGATATCTCTGCTTTTTTAAGGTTTGTAATATAAAGATATTTAAGTAAAAAAATATTGTAGTTCTGTGTTTTTTTAAGAATATCTGTCTATAGCCTAAGATACCTGGAATTTTATAACCGATTGTGGAGCATTTATTTTTATTCATTATGATGTCTGATAAAGGAGGATCTCGCATGCATACAGTCTGGGTTTGATTTTCTTTTAAAGATACGGCCAGATTTATTTATATCTGGAACTTAGGATCTCTGGAACCACTCAACCAATTGAGATGTGGTTTTTACTTTTGTGTTGACCCAATATCTAGGTAGGTTTTTCATTATTTGTATATAATCAGTTGTTTCGGGGTGAGTTCTAGTGAAGAAGCCAGCCGATTGCTTGTATACATTTATGGAACCACACATTACTGTGGGGTAGTTTTTATTATTCTGTGGGGTATTTATCAAGACATTTTTAGTCTAATTATTATAATCGAGTGTTTTGTGTGAGTCCTGGTGAAAAGTGTCATCTGAATATTTGTATATATCTATGGAACCACTTAACCGATTGAAATGTAGTTTTTTTGTATAATATTTTCTAAGTAAGTTGTATCATGATGTAATCATGTTTTGTGTTGTAAGTCTCGGTGAAGGACCAGCCGGAAATTTGTCAACAACTGATTCCGTAGTTAATTCAATTCTGTAGGATATCAACGAGTGAAATTGTAGCATGATAGACTTAGGTTCAAGTGTTCGAATCCCTGTTAACGCTTCGGATGAATGTTGTGTGTATTTTATATAGGATATGTATAACCATATAAGAGATTGCAGAGCATTTTTTTTAAACTAGGCTTATGTAGTTTTTATATCCGACAGGTTTTAACATTAGTTTAATCAGGTGTTTTGATGTGAGTCCCTGGAAACACTGACAGGCCTAGCTATAATGCATTTTTTGGGTCATCCAGAAGGTGAAATTCCATTTTTCCGCGAAGGGGATAATATAGACCAGGGTGAACTATAGGAGAATATGTATATGTAACATAATATTACCTATTCAACCACCTTTACTATTAATTACTGGGAGATAGTGATGAAAAATATACAAATTAAAGATGATGTAGCACCATTTTCTTGGAGGGACGTTGGGAAACAATTTAGGAAAACATGGCTCAATATTCTCGGACAAAACTAGAATCCTTTTTCATCCATCACTTAAAATGGACGACGTGAGAAAAATTTTGTCCGCATGAATACCGAAGCAGTATAATATAAATTATTTACCGTATTTCCTAGAATATTTATTTTACTTTGTGATTCTGTTCAATATAAGACATTAAATATTTTATTTTGTGAGTGTTTCGCGCAGATATCACACCGGTATATAATCTAATATTAATTTGAGGTTTTCTTTTTTAGGTTCAATCGATAGTGATTTTATTACAATTAGAGTATCAACAACTCCCAGACCCGCCCTAGTGGCGTAGTTAGCTAACGCGCTAGTTTACTGTTTAGCTCAACTGATGTGGACGGGGAGATTGAGGCTCTAATCTCGCTCGGGTGAACAGGAGTTATTTTACTAAATGGTTTTCCAATCTCCCTTCAAGTAAATACGGGTTCACTTCATTAACGACTAGGTGTGGTGTCTGGTCTAGATATAAGTTAGTTCATAATTCGTGTGCTGATATTATCAGTCGGTTCAGAAAATGTACGTTAAATGTATCCAATTAAATCTTAACTAAATGGTACGGTGCACCTCTCAGACCTTCTCACTTTTTAATATTAAAATAGAGAAATTTACTAAAACCACATAATATTTGTCTATTGATATAATATAGATTGTTGCAGAAACACTCCTGCGAATTGCATTAACGAAATGATATGCAATTTTACAGGAACAAAAAGAAAAGATGAGCGCCTCTGTCCACCAAAGAGCATAAAATCAATTTCAAATTCCAAAGTACTTCATAGAAATATGTATGCTTGTTATTAGCTCAGAAATTATTGATTTTACAAAATTACATTTCTAATTAAAATATTTTTATTTTTTATAGTACTACAACTTTACAATGGTAAGTTATTTTGTATCGCAAATAGTTGTTTAGAAATGATCAATTTCGGAAATTTAGCTTTTAAAGTGGCCTTAAAGTCATTTTTATTGTAAATTGAGGATTTATATTTTGTTTAAAATGTTAAAAATACCTAGATACATATAATTAAGAAATAATTTGAACGGATTTTAAGAAAATTGATTTTATCTCTTTTTTCCCTTCAGTAATCTATTACACTTAATTTTACGGTTAGATACCTAAATCCAAAAATGTATCGAGGGAGCCTTATGAAAGACCTAATTACCAACTTTTAGCCTGATCGGTGAATTGATTTCGGTTCTAGTCCAAGATATAGACAG
The DNA here is from genome assembly GCA_901482245.1 of Timema douglasi. NCBI lineage: Eukaryota > Metazoa > Arthropoda > Insecta > Phasmatodea > Timematidae > Timema > Timema douglasi. The sequence goes on from CABEEJ010001710.1 coordinate 120,544, forward strand.
ACAAAGAGAGAAACAGACGGCATCATGAAAACCACTTTTATTTTTAGGGGGTCAGGAAATGTAGACATTTATCGAAATATCGAATTTAATTTTTTTAAATCACAATACTTTACGCTCCTATGGTTCGAGACAAAGAACAGCATAATTAAAATGAAGAAATTATTTTTCTGTCTGTTTGAAGCAAAGAAAAGTGTTGCAGTGCGTGGCTACCCTGGGCAGAGCCGGGTACTTTTGCTAGTTTACTTATAAAATAACAAAATGTGCTTTTTTTAAAAAAAAAAAAATGTGTCTATAATATCGATATAAATTTCAAAATATCTTAAAACCCACACCGGTGGGCATGTGAGAACAAAGGTGTTGGTCTTGTATGTTTAGGTTTGCTGATGACAGGGTGTTCGAATATTGTTCAGGTACAATAAGTGTAAATATGTTGTAATTTTAGCGCCGTATCTTACCTCCCGTTCGGGTTAGAGGCATACGTACAAATTACACTAATTTGCTATGGACTAGGGAGGTTTAATTTAGAAGAAGTATACCTTCATTTCATGAAGGGAAAGTATAAAACAATTTTGTAAGGCCCCCCCCTCAGTACACCCAACAGGGATTTGGACCCCATTCTTCCAGCTATTGGCAGGCAAGTATATCGCAAGAGTGACGCCTTATACCACGTGATCGTTGAAACTGGTATATATAGGTACAGTAGCCCCATGGCTTCTTTGGTGCTGACTGACAGCTCACAGCTGAATTTTGACAGTCAACATTTAGGTATATACCTACATTTTGACCGTCAGAAGTGACAGCTGCTAAACACATGTTTTTGCAGATCATATGGTTCGGCATAGGGATACATAATTTTGTCTGGTAACTTTTCAAAGCTGTCAGTCTGCACCAAAGAAGCCATGGGGCTACTGTATATCTACCTGAAAGCTTGACACTCTCCCTCCAACATGAATGCGGATAGATCTCCGCAAAATCTACCTTACATAACATATAAGCGTGGTTAAATATGAATATCTCAGACGGGTACTAAAGATTGGTTCAACGAAACAATAGCAGTTGCGAATTTTTATTTTCCTATTGCGAACATTTCCACGTACAACGCAGAGCATGAATCGGGCACCATGCAAAGTCATGTGTACTTCGCTAAGAATAATTAGCATGCAAACCATGTTTATTTGTGTGAGATAGACACACAGGTCCCTTTTATATATATATACATTCATATATATACATGTGTATATATCTATATATACATTCATATATACATATATACATGTATATATATATAAAGAGAGAGAGAGACTATGGAATAAATAAAACAAAACAAAGAAATACCAATATCTTCATCGAATACCTTTTTAGTATGGAAAAAATTCTAATCGACCTTCATATAGTTATGCAAATATATATACATACATTTGTATATGGTATATAAATATATATATACGTATTATGGTATGTATAAATATAAAAGTGACTCGATTCGGTGGCCACATTGTCTAACAAACTACTCTCGCAGTAGACTAGACATTCAATGAAGACGAGGTCAAGGTTCGAATATCGATCAGGTGTACTGAAGGTGTTTTTTAACAAATCTACTCTCCCTCCACGTAAATGTGGGTACACTGTCTTTAAATTTAACCTTCTTAATCTCTAAAACCATTATTGTAGTTAGTACATTAGCGTTTAACCTTAACGGGTAGTAAGACAAGATATATATATATATATAGGCCCACATAACTATTTGGTACTTACGTAACTCTATAATACTTATATGTATTTATATTTATATTCGTATATTTATACAATAAATCAATCTTTCCATCTGAATAAAGCTATACGCCTCAGGTCTAAATATATACATATGAAGCTTGAAAATATTTCACACCAACATCAATTGTCTCATGGCTAACGTAATCACTCACTCATCTGGCTTACATGCTACGAAAATTGTGACATGACTGAATGTACTGAGGTGACGATTCGATTTATGGCTAGCTACGAAGCATTAGTATTTTAGTACGAGGATCATCCAACAATAGTAAATTTTGAACCACTGGTAGCTTGCCCCCTGGAACATCCAACATTGTCAGATTCTGAACCACTTGTAGCTTGCCCCCTGAAACATCCAACATTGTCAGATTTTGAACCACTGGTAGAATGCCTTTTGGAATATCCAACATTATCAGATTCTGATCACTGGTAGCTTGCTCCTTGTAACATCCAACATTATCAGATTCTGAACCACTGGTAGCTTGCCCACTGGAACATCCAACATTATCAGATTCTGAACCACTGGTAGAATGCCTTTTGGAATATCCAACATTACCATATTCTGATCACTGGTAGCTTGCTCCTTGTAACATCCAACATTATCAGATTCTGAACCACTGGTAGCTTGCCCACTGGAACATCCAACATAACTAGATTCTGAACCACTGGTAGCTTGCCCACTGGAACATCCAACCTTATCAGATTCTGAACCACTTGTAGATTTGTCTTTAAGTTATCAGACCATATTTGGTTCCGAGTAACTTCTTTCCTACTCACTTGAAATTTAATTTGTAATTATTATTTGTGGAAGCCGTGATTCGAATCAAAACTCTTTGTGGTGTAGTTGAATGAATGCTCTAGTTCCTAACCAGCTCTAACAACTGTGGAGCTACTATGTCTTTAATAAATAATCATAATGATAATAATAATAATCAACGAGAATTACATACATTACAAATAAATGTTTGTTATGAGTTTATTACTTACTAATGTATAAAGATGTCGGTGCAGGCGAACTAAACTTAAATCATTAGGATTTATCTTCACTTTTTAATATAAGCTGAAAAATTCCAAACTCTCTACGTTTTCTAACTCATGAAAGGCTTTTCTGAAAATAATACAGGGAAAAAATTCAAAAATACTGTTCGCTTGGTTATTTATTGTAGTCTATACGTGTAAGTGTGCAAAGTTTCATCTTTCTAGGTCCTTTAGGAGGTTCTGGAGGGTGTGAAACACACACACTTCTAGTACTTTTAAGGGCTTCTGGAAGGTGGTAAAAGACGCACACTTCTAGGTGCTTTAGGGGCTTCTGGAAGGTGGGAAAAGATACACAATTCTAGGTAGTTTAGGGGCTTCTAGAAGGTGTGAAAAGACACACACCTCTAGTACCTTTAAGGGCTTCTGGAAGGTGTGAAAAGACGCACACTTCTAGGTTCATTAGGGTCTTCTGGAGGGTGTGAAAGGACACACACTTCTAGGTTCTTTAGGGTCTTCTGGAGCGTGTGAAAAGACATACACTTCTAGGTTCTTTAGGGTCTTCTGGAGCATGTGAAAAAACACACACTTCTAGGTTCTTTAGGGTCTTCTGGAGGGTGTGAAAAGACACACACTTCTAGGTTCTTTAGGGTCTTCTGGAGGGTGTGAAAAGACACACACTTCTAGGTTCTTTAGGGTCTTCTGGAGCGTGTGAAAAGACGCACACTTCTAGGTTCTTTATGGTCTTCTGGATCGTGTGAAAAGACACACACTTCTAGGTTCTTTAGGGTCTTCTGGAGCGTGTGAAAAGACACACACTTCTAGGTTCTTTAGGGTCTTCTGGAGCGTGTGAAAAGACGCACACTTCTAGGTTCTTTAGGGTCTTCTGGAGAGTGTGAAAAGACACACACTTCTAGGTTCTTTAGAGTATTTTGGAGGGTGTGAAAAGACACACACTTCTAGGCTATTTAGGGTCTTCTGGAGCGTGTGAAAAGACGCACACTTCTAGGTTCTTTAGGGTATTCTGGAGCGTGTGAAAAGACACACACTTCTAGGTTCTTTAGGGTCTTCTGGAGCGTGTGAAAAGACATACTTCTAGGTTATTTAGGTGCGTATAACCCGAACGGGTAGTAAGACGCGGTGCTAATAATAATAATAATAGGTTATTTAGGGTCTTCTGGAGGGTGTGAAAAGACACACACTTCTAGGTTCTTTAGGTTCTTCCGGAAAGTGTGAAAAGACACACATTTCTAGGTGCCTTAGGGTCTTCTGGAGCGTGTGAAAAGACACACACTTCTAGGTCCTTTGGGGTCTTCTGGAAGGTGGGAAAAGATACACAATTTTAGGTAATTTAGAGGCTTCTAGAAGGTGTGAAAAGACACACACATTAGGAAATTATGTCTTTATTTGTACTAGGGGACACCTGCTTAAAAGTTTTCAGTTTCCTTGGTCTTCTGGGTTTCCAGTTTTTTTTACTTGGTTTTGTGTTTAATCACATTTTGGAGCCCCCATGGGAATCTTAGATCATTTTATATGTCTGCACCCTTTTGAGCTAGAGGTTACCCGCTTGTAAAAGCTCAGATTATTTGGGCTTCTGGACTCCAAGATTTTTCCGACTGGACATAGGAACTGGTATTTATTTTAGGTTTTTTTTATTATCAATCGTAAAAAAAAATATAATCGGAAATCTGACTTCGTTAGATTCTGTTCCTTGGTATAAACTATAAATGAGCAAAAAGTTTCATCTTTCTAGGTCATTTAGGGGATTCTAGAAGGCGTGCAAATACACGCACATTAGGATACTATATATAAATACTAGGCTTAGTAAATAATCAAATATATTATCATTTTAGTTGATACCATTTTTGGCACGATTTCACCTTTTGGTTTCAACGCACGTTGCTTTTTAGCATCTAACTTAGCAATATTCAATAAACTCGTAAAATTAACAAAATATTTAGAAAGGTTTTATGTTAAATAAACTGCTGAACTCGTAATATATCAGGTAGTATATTATATTATTACATTTTTAGCACATTTGCGTTTCTTATATGTTTTAATATTAAATTTAAAGCTAGTAAAACAAGTGAAACTCATAAAATCATGAAGTAGATTGTAATATTTAGATATAAAGAAATAACGAATAAATCACAAATGTGATGCAGTGGCATATTTTCTCAATCTAAAAATGACAAGTAAAAAAGGAGAGAAGAATATTAGAAAAAAAAGAAGGGATCAATGTCACTTTCCCGGCACTCTCCAGCTTGAAGTTTACTTGGGTGAGTCATTAGGTTGGTAATCCGGCCCTGTCTCTGCCAACCGTAAATTATGTGTTTGGTTACTCGGTGTTGTTTCTATAATCGGTACAGTCAAAACAAGTAATTTTATGAAATAGACATTTCATCTATAATTTTGCAGTGATCAATTCGGTCCCTTTAGTAAAATCAAAAAGTATAGTTAGAATAAAAAATAAATTAATTCTTAGTAACGACATTGTGTACTACAAAATGAGATAAGAGCCAATTATTGGCATATAAATAGGACATAATTTATATATGATTAAAAATTATGTAATTTTACAACTTTTAAACTGCTTGTATGTTAAAAAATTGTTTGTATTTTAGCATATTATAAATATTTGGTTGTGAACGTCTCTTCTGAACTTCTGGTTAAATTAAATTTAAGCCCTATACATTAAATGCTTTGGCTTAGCAGTGGCATGGTAAAAGCATAAAATAGGAAGTTTGACCTCTTATAACTCCTCAGCTATGGTGAGTTGAAATCAATGAATCAGTATATATTTTATAATTATACACTTGTTAAAATAGTTCAACAAAATGGCGATGGCCATAAGTAATAAGGATTGTTAGGGTAGTTCAGAGTAAAAACATTCTCACCATTTTTAAGAAGGATTGGGAAAGCCATAATGTTAAATCGGTGACCTGGTGGTCTAGGGGTAAGGTGTCAGACTTATGTGCTGGCAGCCGGGGTTCAATCCTCGGTCTCGGCACAGATTTATCTGATTACCAAACCCTTCCTTCACCTCTGACAAGACATCTTGTGAATGTGGGGAATGCCAAACCTCCACCGTGGTTCGGATTCCACGTTAAACTGTAGGTCCTCCATTTCATCTCACAATCACCCTNAGGTCCTCCATTTCATCTCACAATCACCCTACCATTACACATTAGCGCGAGTGCGTATAACCCGAACGGGTAGTAAGACGCGGTGCAAATAATAATTATAATAATCATAATGTTAAATCAAATTTTAAAATCTATCTCCAGTCTACCCGGCTGAGATCCCTTTTTTCAGTAGTTTCCTATTGCTAAACTTATTTTACAGTGTTACAGTCGATAAATTACTAAACACATATAAGAATGGTGAGCATTATTTTTTTAGGAAAAGCAGAAAAATTATTACAAAAGTAAATATAGTTTGTTATTGTATGCCATGTATCTCTTTCCTCCAAAAAAATAAATAAGAGTAAAGAGAGAGATAAAAACAGATTTGAAGCACAAAATTATTGATTAACATTCACTTTTAATAGATTATACTAAGGGTAACATTGAGTTATATAAAGTCAAACAATAATTTAAAGAACATTAGTTTCATTGTCAATAAAAACTCTGTTCGGAGAAGTATATAAGTGGTAGCGTCAGGCTTTTGTTTGAGTTTTGATGACTAATGAATAAATTGACTTTTTTTTCTGAAGTGGCCTTATCGTTGATAATAACCACAATGACAAAAAGTGACTGAGATCATTCATTATACATTACTTGCTCTTCAAAGCCTATAAAGTAAATAAAATGTATGAAGGTTTGACTCGAATTATTTGTACTAAAAAGTTTTAGTTTTATCTATATTTTTGGCTTTTACTATTGATTATATATAAATTTAGGAAGTTGGCTACTTATCACTTCAAACTAATAAAGAACTTGGGTACAATATTTATAATATTACGAGGCAGTAAGTCAAAATAAAAACAACTCTAGGAACAAATTATAGATGATCAAGAAACATTTTTGAGAGACGCATGAAAGAAAAAATTAAAACGAAGACAATTTCTTCCAGTTTCACGGGAATTAATATACATCACATTATTAGATAGGGACTTTAATTAACACTAACCCACTTTGGTGGCCACGTGGTCTAAGGCGTCACTCTTGCAAAAGACTGGACGGCCGAAGACAGGGAAATCGGGGTTATAATCCTGGTAGTTTGTACTGGGGGTTTTTCCCCCCCTAAATTGTATTCCATTCTTCATCCCCGCAAATTCATGTACACCTTTTCTTAAACTAAACCTTTATCTCCCTCCCCACTATACATACTAACGTAGTTTGTATATATGCGTAAACCCGAACGGGTAGTAAGACGCAGTCCTAAAATAAAAATAAATGGCCCACAAATGTAATTTGTGACTGCGTGGAAATAAAAATGTTTACATACCCTGTGTAGGGCCTACAGTTAATGAAGCGTCACGAATCGAGGTTATTTGGTGACATCCATAGGTGGTGCCAGCTCCCTACGAAACATGGTGTACCTGGTTCACCGTAGCTAATTCTGCCAATAGACCAGCTCTGTGACAATGCCAGCTACGGTTCGTGTGTGTGGGAGGTTGGGGGGTGTCAAATTAAATTAGTAAGGCAACTGAAACTAACTGAACACACCTGCTGTCGGTTAAAAATGTTCCCATCACACGTGCGCACGCCTACAGTCTATTTGAGCCAATGAAATATCGATGTTAACCCCTCGTACCATCAAACAAAACATTGACTTGATTAAGTATTGAGGTCCTTTCATGGACGCAGAGTAGCTTAAAACATTTATATGTTGAGTTTATATTCTTTTAAATACTCATTCTATAAAATCTTGGATGAGATACGTATCAAAAATGGTGTAATATATAATTAGACATATTATATTTAATTTAAATAAGTGTACGCCTACACATTAACAGTAATTATACCCACCTCAGTGGCCACATGGTCTAAAGCATCAGTGTCGCCATAGACTGAACCACTAATGAGATCGATATTCGAATTCTGTTTGGGTTTACTGAGAGTAATTTTCCCTAAATGGTTTTCCACTATCCCTCCCCGCAAATCTTGATACATTTCCTCTTAATACAGCCTTTATCATCCCTAGCACGGAGTAATTAGTACATAAGCGTAAAACCTGAACTAATTGTAAGACGTGGTACTAAAAGAAACTGTTATTCTGTTATTTTGAAATTAGTGCCTATCCAATCGGGTTATACTAATACGAGAACATTAATTATTAATATTAATGGAATAGGGATGAGTAAGGTGGAATTTTAGTTAGGGAGACGAGGGAATATTTATCCATGAAAATGTGTGTACATTTCCTTTAAAGTACGTCTTCCTCCTTCTAAACACAGCAACGTAATTAATACATATACGGACAGGCAGAACGGGTAGTAGGTCGAGGTGACAAGAAAATAAAACAAATAAAATGAGAGTTTTTCTCGTCTCTATAGAGGAACGAGTGAAGAAGATAGTAAAGATGTCAAACTGTCCAAATTAACAGTGAAATAGTATGCGGAAACCACGGTAAAAAAATTCACATTAGGAAAACTACTCTTAATACACCTGGAAGGGATTCAAACTCCGACCTCTATTGTCAATGGTGACCAAATACAATTCGTGCTTAAGGCCTTATAACAAAGGCCAGAAACTTTATTGAGGTCCTAATCGTGTTATAAGTTTATCAAAGGTTCCGTGATCAGATGTAGCTTCCACACTCTGCCTTTATTTAGAACCATAAATATATTATCCTTAAATTAAATCTTTCTTCAATAACTTATGTCCTCGTCTTCCTAGAGAAAAAACTTAGAATAAATAAAACGTACTTTTTTTTGCTTCGCGTTTTACTGCCGATTTGGTTTGTATGCTAAACTATTTAATTTTTTTATAACATAACCGATTATAACAGATAAAGGTATTTTTGTTTCCACTCAAATTATATTTGGAGATTACTTGATGTAACTGCAAGAATATGAGAATCAAAACACCAACGTTTAGTGAAAATGTAATTCTCTTACGCGATCGACTGAAAAGTACCGCGAGCTCGACATTTTGCCTTAGAGCATTCGACTACCCCATCGGATAGCGTAACTTTTTTATGTGCAACCTTGAATGTAATGAATCACTAGCAAGAGTGGTGTACCCCACACCGGTGATCACACGCTATAAGGCGCCGGTCTCCTAATAGACTATATTGCCTTTGGTGAGGGAGATCAAGGTTAAAGTCTCAGCCAGGCGAACTTGGGATAGTTTTCCATTTGAGATGTTTCGCATTGATGTTCTTATTCCATATATACGTTTAATATCTGAAATAACTTTCTCCTTTAATACCCCATTAATTAAGCCTTTAAGATGTCCACTTCAGTAATCGAGGAATTTCCGCGCAGACGTTCATCTCTATCGCTATATTTAATTTTACAATGTACTATTTGAAAATACGCTTCACGCCAAAATAAAGTCAAAATATTCCAACAGGGTTCATTTCCCTTAACAACACTATATTGAGTTTATGTTAATATAAACATTTTTGTGAAAATTTGACATCAGTTCATTTTCAAATACTTTCTAATCATATTTGCAGAGCTACGAGATTAGGTTATATTTAAAAAAAAGGGCTCTAGATTTGGCATTCCTCTAACAAATACAGTAATTTTTGAAAGGCCCTCAACAGAAAATGTTAAGATATTTGCGGTGAGCTTTCGTGTTTGCCTTGAGATAATAAGCTTCATAGTTTTCTTTACCCTCTTTCTTATTGACACGATTAAAAGATTGGTGGTAGGTGAAGGGCAAAAGGGAGTATAACATTTGATAAAATAGAGAAGTAGTTCTAGAAAGGATAAGAACCATTGTATCTTAAGTCGTGCAGCCTGACAACGATTGATACTTTCTTGATGACTGAAGCGGCCACCTGGGTAATGTTGGTGTTAAATGCCACAGTTATAAAAAATAGTTTAATATACTAACAGCCCCCCAACTAAATTAATAGACACATAAGGGTCTGTCTTAACCCCTGTTAGGAAAGATTCATATACAGGTCTAAAACATTTATTGGTTAAAAGTATAGTAACATTTTAAATCGGTACTCCTATTTAGAAAAAATATTTTTCTACGCTCTTTTCAATATAAGAAAAAAATAGGTATTAACTTTTATGGACATACAGTGGAACCTCGTCTAACCTATCTAACTGGGAACGGCTGCCACCCTGATTAACGATAATCCGGAAAGACCGTAAATTATAGAAAAGATCACTAAAACCATATATACTACAATCAACAATTTTTTTCACAATAACAAATATTATAAAACACTTGAAACATCAAATAAATTTTAAAATGACACCTGGTCATGGGGATCGAACCCGGAACTTGTGGTTTAGTTCACTAATGCTATATACCTCTGAGCTATCCAGAGCCCATCCCAAAAACAAAATTTCTGTCCGGATAGACAAGAAATCCGGTTAAATGAGGGCAGAATAAACGAGGTCCCACTGTATATAAACAAAAATTTTATTGAAGCAATTAACATAGCGCTAGCAATTTTTAACGAAATTGACTTAGGCAATTCTACCACTCAAACGCCTCGTACATGGAACTTCAAGGGTTGAAAATAGCCCACAGTTTGAACTAATCGATTGATCCACTGTGACTAATTATAACTGAAGTAATTAGTTAGGCAACTATTCACTCTAATAAAGACAACATAAATTCACTTCCCCTCCTCTACCTGTCCAGGCCGCCATGACAGGTGAGCGATGGCAACTCCATCACTCGACATCATGCGAGCTTTCAACTTTGGAGTCACGTGCACTCAAGTTGTAGAGACCTGTGTCAAGGTGGCTATATAGATCCTAGAACAGTCGTCAAAGTGTAAAGACTTTTGTCAAGGTGTTTATCTGGACCAAAAAATACTCTATCTACAGAGACTTATGTCAAGATAACTACCAGGATTAAGCTTAAGTGAACAAACAAAATAATGATATCAAGATATTTTAGAATGACTATCGTTGTACTTGTAAACAAACAATATTAGCTATGTTGTTTCTAGCTAATAATAACTTTTAAACGATCGTCTCTAAAGCTATCGAGCCACCGAGACTAGAACTTCCATTCAAGTGATACAGACATTCCTCCATAGGAGCGCTAGATTCAAATTATAGCATAAACTATGTAAATAAACTTACAAATGCAAATATAATTAGTTAATGTATTGTGTTAATGATCATTCTTGTTTTATTTTGCTAAGTAAACCATAAATGAGATACTATATTATGTTAAGGTTAATAAAACTTAAAAATAATCCAAGGACGATGTGGAGATTAGCCATTGGGCTACATTTACATTGTACGTATATATATTATATATTTCTACTACACAACTATTATTTATTTAGCGCTATCAAAATAAATTGACATAATAATAGTAGTAATAATAATAGTAATAATAACCCTAAAATCTCATCATTTGAATTAATAATGCCTTCCTTTTAATATCAATCATCTATGAAGTAATCGGTTATATGTCCAGTCATTACTCCATCATACACTTGTGAAAAATAGGATTCGTTCCTTCTCTATAAAATCACTATGCTCCCAATTATCTCTCTACACAACCACGTCCTCCTAATTATCTCTCTATACAACCATATCCTCCCAATTATCTCTCTATACAACCATATCCTCCCAATTATCTCTCTATACAACTATATCATCCCAATTATCTCTCTATACAACCATATCCTCCCAATTATCTCTCTATACAACCATATCCTCCCAATTATCTCTCTACACAACCATCTCCTACCAATTATCTCTTATACAACCATGTCCTCCCAATTATATCTGTATACAACTATGTCCTCCCAATTATACTCTCTAAACAACCATGTCCTCCCAATTATCTCTCTATACAACCATGTACTCCCAATTATCTCTCTATACAACCATGTACTCCCAATTATCTCTCTATACTCTCCTCACTCTTCGTGATTCATACGACCAGTGAATAAAGCCGTCCATCCATCTTCGACACGCTCGAGAGATCGACTAACAGAAAAGGAAGACGGTCCAGTGAAACCTCCCAGATAAACGCAACACCCCTTAAGCAATAACAGCTTAAATTAAACTTACGCAACACAGAAAACCAGTAATAAATATTCCAAAAACTTAACTCTGGAAGGGGAAAAAACTTCAGCAGTAGTGACAAGTATTTACATAAAACCTTGCCAAAAAAAAGTGCTGATTCTATAATGAATTTTGCAGCCCAAATTAAGACCTTTAAAAATGTATAAGCTGTATTCAACAGATCAATATGCAATTAACAATATCTTTACTTCTCCAGATAAGACTTGAGAAAATAAAATTTAAAATAAACCTAATATAAAAAATTCTATATATTTAAAATTTTAAATTGAGACAATGTTACCTTGGGTAGTGTTACTGCTCTGACGAGGAATATTGTTGGAGATAAGCTATGTCATCAAACTTCCCATGGGCGTAGATAAAAAGCGTAGCTATATCAGTAAGTAAGAGATTGAAAGTCGAAGTTCGAATCCAGGACAAGTGCAGGGAGGGGTAATTTCTACATATGATTTGTTAAGTGTTGCTCTCTCACCCCTTATCATTGGTATTTCGGGTGCATTTCTTTTAAAATAGCCTACTCATAGAGCACGTGTTATAATTATGAACTTTAAAGAAAATAAAAAAGCGCAGACTGAGCTCATACTAACCGCGTCACTCTGTACTGTGATATAAATATAGTTTACACACATTAGGCCCTACTTAAGAACTATCCTATAAACTCTTACATTTTCAAGATGAATATAAAGTAATATTAGCTCAACTTATGAAAAATGGAAAAGGGGGAGGGTGATTAAAACAAATGTATTGATCAGATGTATGAAACTCTTACAATCTCAAAGTGACATTTACAAAACAATAAAAATATACATTTGTGTTTAGATATGCGTTTAAAATCACAAACCAATAATTGTAATTGAAATATATAATTTATTGAAATTGGCCAGAAAATGCATTAATCTGGCCCTGTATAGTCAAGGTTGACACGGTGGCATAGAAGTAGGAGTTAAATTCTCGCCTGGATATTGAGGTACTTTTTTTCTAAATGATTTCTCACTCTTCCTTACCGAAAATGTTGATGCGCACTCTTTAAATTCAACCCATCTAATCCCTATCCCGTAAGTGTAAATACGAGGGTATCCCGGCTGGGCAGTAAGTCATCAAGCCCAAAAACCAGTGAATTATTGATGTTTAGTTAATTTGCTACCGTAGTTCATAATATATACAAAATAAAGTATATTATATAAACTAATCATGATGGAAAACCAAGTATTTATGTCCAAAAAGTATACAAATGGCATAAAATATAAATTAAGTATTTTATGTATATATATTAAATGTTACAGAAACAGTGTGTGTCCTATTTCTTTTTATCAAGAAGCCATAGGTCTACTTCCAACTAAATGTTGTTCTTGTCTTAAAATCTAATAAAATGAGTTTGGAAGACAGGAAAAAGTCAGGATGTGATAAATTTTCAGTGTCGGCTGATATAAGCTTGTAGCTTTATCTCCATCAAACCCGACTTGTTGTTCACTAACATAAAATCTAGAACGATCAATTTTTCCTACTTTTCAGGAAGGTAATTAATAATGAAAACATAACGTGTTGCCTTGACCTAATGACCTCTACTCCCGTGACATGTAAGAAAATCACAAGATTGATAACCTAAAAAAATAAATTGTAGAATGAACATGTTGAGAGAGTAAACAATCAATTACTTTATGCGGCCTGACGTTGGAACCTTCAAAGGTCCAAATCGTGTTTTAACAAAGGAAATTGTAGCACAAAGATACAATTAATTCAGTCTTTCTAAATATTGGTTTTGTTTCGTTTACAACAAATGAATCAATCATAAAGTAAATATGGCTTTATTGTTTGTTACTAATTTATTTTTTTCAACACGGCGTCTCTATCTATCTGTTTGGATTTTACGCGTATGTACTTTTTTACTCTTTTTTTTACTTTGTCTTTACCCCTTGAAGAGAGAATTATTGTGATTGTCAAAAAAATCAAACACCAGACTTTCCTAAATTACGACTTTTCATGTCCCCCTGGAACAGAAAAAGTTGTTTTACGGTGCAGTATGTCTGTCTCTTCAACTAGAACTGAAACAATTTTACTGATCAGGCTTAGACTTGGTTTCTAGAGTTTTCATGAGGTTCCCCCGAGAATTTTTGAAATGAGATATCTAAATTAAGAGTGCCTAGTAATGAGAAAAAAGAGAGAAAAATAGATGTTCTCAAAATCTGTTTAAATGATTTATATTAAATTTTATATAAAGACAATGTTAAACATTACAAACCAAATGGCAATTTTATTTTTCAATGAAAATGAATTAGGGTTACTTTTGCAGTAATTTCCAATTTGATCACATCTTCACAACTATTTGAGATACTATATATATATATATATATATACTACTATTAAATATAAAAATATTTTGTTTAAAATATATTTTTATAAAATCGATAATTTCTTAGCTATAAGCCAATATATATATTTTTGATGTAAGTCTTGGGGTAGTTATGCTCTTTAGTTGACATAGATGTCATGTTTTCTTAATGGCTTTGTAACAGTGTATGCTATTTGATAAAATTATGCTAATTGGTGGAATGTGATGCTCCTTTTAATTTGTTTCGTCCCCTAGGAAAGAGAATGTTGTCAATTCGAATCCTGATTACTCATGAGTGAAGAAACTATCGAAGGGAGCATTTACTGTTAATTTTCCGTGGCCCCAGGGCATTCATTACATGTTCAATACTGGTCAGTTTCCTAATTATTACGCCAATAATGCTGTGCTAAGTGCCATTAACGATTTTATTTTTATCTACGGTAAGGGAATCCTGTAGTAAGGTTTTGACCGAAAAGCACAATTACTTCAAGAGTTATGTGTGAATATTCTAAACTGTTCCTCCTACCAAACAACTTAAATATATTCATACGGAAGGTCCGTGATCTGATAGATACGGAGCAAGAAGTTTGTATTTCAAACTATTCTTTCTACGGCAAAGTTAATTGCAAAAAAAAATACAAGTTTTTATTTGTTCTTCCTACCAAACAACTTAAATATATTCATACAGCAAGTCTGTGATTTGACCATAAAGTTTATATTTTTAAACTGCTCTTCCTACCAGAATCATACTATAGTTATGTTCAGTGATTGCAAAAAAAAATTTATTTGTTCTTTCTACCAAACAAATCAAATATATTCATATGTCAAGTCAGTGAGATACCTGCTGCAGGTAAAGGACTCATACATCAAGTCAAGTGATCTGCAGACGATCAATGTTGATGTCTGAGAGCCATACATAGCATAGCGTCTCAACAACAGATCGGGTGAAGAAATGCGCACGCAGTTGCGTGGAAAAGATCACCCTTAGTGCACACGATAGAGGTTCAATGATAATGACGAAATACCTTACATAAATTCAATAACACCAACATCAATGTGGGATCATATGTGGATATATTGAGAACTAGTGTCATGAGGGTGTAACAAACTTAAATTTTAAAACATGTATAGTAATCAAAACATACATACATATATATGTATACATATAATTAAATCACGATGGTGTATTATTAGAACAAATTTATATCAAGTTAATTGGTAACAAATATATTCATTAATGTCAAAAATTTACAATTTATATATATATGTTAATTTAAAAGTCAATAACATTTGTAAGGTCAAATATTCAAACAATTATTAGATAATTAAAATGTAATTATATTTTAGAGGTAATTTTCTTCAATTACTTAGTTGTATACAAATTCTTATTTGGCATAGTTGAATGATAAAGATGTCAGGTAAAACGCCTAAAAGTGTGATGAAAGTGTAGCAAACATATATTTGAAAACATATAAAACAAAACATAGATAATAGTATACATTGAAAATGTTAACAACTTGATGTATTGTAAGAACAGATTTACATCTAGTTGAAAAGTTAATTGGTACCGTATCAAATTATTAATATAAAAATTAAATCAGAAACACATGCGCTAGAAAGGTAGTATATTAGAGGGAGAAAATCTTTGGGGATCTATAATGATAAAATATTCTTATGTCTGATAATAACTCAATATTTAAATACTTTAATGGTTTGCAGGAAATAGAGAAGCTGTTGATTTAATTTTCTATTATTTTGTTAGTGAATTTATTAAATCAACAAATTTAAAGTCCCTGAGGCATTACAAACCCCTAATTTGAGACAGTTATCAAATTCTATAAAAATATTTTAATGTTTGGCGAAAATATAAAATCGGTTACTTTATATTTTATTTGTGTTAATGGAATTAATAAACACACTATCTCTAGATATTAGAGCGTCACAAACTATGAATTTATGTAAAATTTATATAGACGTGATTTTTTCCTACATTTTTAACTTATGAACTTATATAAAAGTTATAAATTATGTCATTAAAATATGTAATCACCGTGATTTTTTCCTATTTAAAATAAAGTCAAGTTTCAATTACTTGGCTGTATACAAAATTGTATTTGACATAGTTGAATGATTATATAAATAAATGAACTTGACATAGTTGAATGATAAATCTGACAGGTAAAACACCCAAAAGTGAATTGAAGGTGTAACAAACATTTATTTGAAAACATGTAAAACAAAACATATATAATATTAAAAATTGAAAGTGTTACAACTTGATGTATTAATAGCACAGATTTACATCTAGTTGAAAAGTTAATTAATACCATATCAAATTATTAATATAAAATTAAATAAGAAGCACATGCGAGGAAAAGGTAGTATATTAGAGGGAGAAAATCTTTTTGGGTCTATAATGATAAAACATTCTTATGTGTGATAGTAACTCAATATTTAAATACTTTAATGGTTTGCCGGAAATATAGAATCTGCTCATTTAATTTTCTATTATTTTGTTAGTGATTTTGTTAAATAAACAAATTTATAGTCCCTGAGGCATTACAAACCCCTAATTTGAGACAGTTATTAAATTTTATAGTAATTTATTAATGTTTGACGGAAATATAAAACCAGTTCATTTATTTTTAATTGTATTAATGGAATTAATAAACACACTTTTATATATATTTAAAGCGTTACAACTTATGAAAAATGTATATAGACGCCGTTATTTTTCCTAGATAATTAACTTATGAACTTATGTAAAAGTTATATATTATTTTATCATAATATATATAGCAGTCATGATTTTTCCCTAGGTCCCGAAGGTCCCGGGTTCGATTCCCGTGTCCAGGTGTCATTTTTCAGAATATGATATCTATGAGGGACTATCCCCACTAAAATGCATTAAACAATAGTTTCGGCTATTTGTTTCAATTTTATGTTTATATTTTAACGTCAATAACCAAACACCCTCTTCCTATCCTATAAATAACCCATATTAACCCATATTAGTTAAAATTAAAAACCAATATTTAAGCAGGGAAACTGGTGGAAAGGAAAATATTAATAGTATTTTTGTTCTTCCTTTCTACTCATATCCTACAGCACAATATATATTAACTACACCTGTGTAATCAGTAAATCCTGAAGCTTACTACTTTGAGATATTTAATATTTCATTCTGGCAAGAATGACACATGTATATTGCAATATCTTACCTGTCTTTGATTCTCCAAGGATTCTCAAATAATATATTCTAGGGATTTTTTAATCATAGTAATAACAACATTTTCTTACTAGTTATTTTATTGACAGACAGCAGGTGATTAATAAATTTTATTTAAGATATTTATAGTATGCAAATTTAAAAAAATTACAATCACCAATGTTATTTAGGTCTTGTGAGATGTACAAGTAACTAAGCTGAGCTCGTCTGGTATGGTTGATTGACGATGTTGTAGTTCGAAGTCTGCCTTATTAAACTAATGATATTTCCAACTATCCCTCCACACGTGTGCTGGTACACTTATCCTCATAAATACTTTCATTATTCCTACCCATTAGCATATTTAAATTATTGAATGAGTAGTAATAATACCATTAATTAAATATGAATATGTCTGTGCTATCACAAGATATTGAAAAAGTCATATTTACTCATTTTATTCGTTAGATGGAGCAGAATTAAAGTTATTAAGAAATGATTACATGTGAATATAAGTTTGGCTTATCATAATCATTTAAATGCGTTTGTGTACGTGTGTGTGAACTTGCCACCTTACCTTAAACAAACTTTAGTTAATTTATAAACGCTATATAAACAGTGAAACTGTTTGCAATAATATACTGGTTTATCCTTTCTACTTATTAATATATAATATATATTTTCAATCAAGCAGGGTTTTTTTGCTAACGTTATATGTGTAAAAAATAAAGCATAGCATTACCAGTCTATCAGTCTCATTCCGGCAAAGTTGTCTCGCCACAATTTATGTTAGACAATCGCCAAGAGATGATACTCCCCCCTTTCTCACGGGCCGGCACGTCGCAGAAGGAGTTCCCGAGACTGCAAGCTCCCCCCACGTCTATCCCATCCAATGGGCACACATTAAAATATAATAGGGCTAGGGTACGCATTAAAATCTAACGAGCACAAATAAAAATCTAATGGGCTAAACAACAACACACTGCTCACGGAAAATAAACTTTTGAGTGGAATGTGGGTGGGGGAATAACGGTAAATCAACCAAATGTGTAAAGTAGGTTAATGAACTCTCCAAATCGGGGTCAAAGTTCAAATTACCGCGGTAGGACATCCAGGCAACTATAAACTTAATATTTAAGAACTCTTTTCACAAACATTCCCCGTCCTCTTTGGGATCAAGGGTTAATTGTTGACACATTAACTTTCAATTTCAACATAATTTTGATAGTATTTCCTCTTGTGATAAAATTCACAGCCTGTCGATTTATTGTATCCTTAAAATGATTCCAAGATAAATAGGACCTCCATCAAAACTCGAATTGGGTCAGCTCACTTCTGCTGGGAATAATTCAAACTCTTTTCATACTGGAGTTAAAGAAGTGATCTCTTACCAAAAAACCTACTCCCGAAAATGTTGATTTAAACTGATAATATAAATCAAAATTGAGAAGTAAGAAATATGAATGGAAAAGATAAAATAGTCTGAAAATATAAACGAATCGATATAAGATATAAACTCTTCCTTTGAAATTTACAGATCGCGAAATTCGAAGCTCATAGATTTTAAAAGTCAACAAGATTGCCGCTCTCTGTTTGGTCTATATCTTTTCTCTAACGCTAGTTCTCCTGATTGCTACTTGGGGCGCCAGCTTGAACTACACAAATACAATGGCCTCAATACACGAAACACTGTTTGTAAATATTGTCCATCTCGACGAAAATTCAAAAGATGAATTGGCCAACACTGGTAAGTGTTCAATATATTACAATTAATATATAAATAAACAATAATATATTATATTATTGTTTATTTATATATTCTCATGTCATCTTAAATTCGTAAGACATTTAGATACCGTATTTGTTTGTATAAAATACAAGCTACGGAACTATGTCATTCTTGATCGAGACGTTCATCGCGATTATCGTTTTAGACGGATCGAGAGTTTGAGCATTAATCGAGATAGTGTGTTATTGTGCGCGATACGTTGATTCAGAGCTCTAGGACGGGCTTATAGTACGTCTGGTACATAAAAAAAAGCTGCACTTTTTGATTGGAATATGCCACTTTCTGGGGTCATAAATGAGGTCATAAGAGACCTTTTCAGATAGGGAGCCACATTAAAATCCGTGCAGGACACCAAAATGGCGGCTATTTATG